>CAJQZP010000837.1:0-11409 GCA_907164705.1 Parnassius apollo
CTTTCACTGCTGACCGTATGAGGAAGCTCGAAGTCGCTCAACGAGCTATGAAGAGGGCTATGCTCAGCTCATGCTATTCTTCAAACTTAGGAATGATGACATCTGCAGCAGAACCAGAGTGACCGACATCGCCCAATGGATTAGTAAGCTGAAGTGGCAATTGACCGGCTATATAGCTCGAATAACCGAATACCGATGGGAAAAAAAAGGTTCGCGAGTAGCAGCCTCGTACTGGCAGGTGAAGTGTAGGACATTCCCCCACTAAATGGAGTCAAAACCTGTTAAGACATGCAGGAAGTTGATGGATGCAGGTAGCTCAGGACCGTGCTTTGTGGCATTCCTCGTGGGAGGCCTATGTTCAGCAGTGATTTGTGAAGGGTTTTAATGATGATGAATGATAATGGCATTATATTAATATGATACATAAATAGAGTGGACGTTACGGGTAGAGTCTATCTATCCATAGAGTCCATTCTATTTATTTAGGTATAGGTAGGGTATAGAATTTTTATCGATATAATTTGGTACACTGTCTTATCCCTAGTATTAGTTCCGTGGACGTGCACTTCTGCTGTCAGCGCCAAAATGGCGGAAATCAAATCGCTTCTTCATGTCACGGTGTATAGCCAGTCCAGCGTACTTGTAAATATAAGGTCAGTGTTTAAAGTATACAAACTCCACGCAATTTTATTTGTTTGGTATATGTTGTTTGAAACGTACATTAAAAAAGGAATATTGATTATGAAATAGTAATACGATAAAGGGCGTTCCGAACGATATCTACGTACTTTTTTACGAGTTTTTGAACAGTAGAACCAATTTTATGCACAGCAAAATTCAGTTACATCTTTAATGGATTTTATTTAAGATGTTAATAGACGTCATAGTATTCGTGACTACATAATAACCATATTTAAACGTAATTACATTTTCAACTAAATTTTAAGCTATTAACAAGTAACAAGTGCCATCTAAGCACATTTCACTACTTACTGACATATAAATATAAAATGATTGACAAACCTTCAAAGAAATAAAGCCGATATTTTGTGACCTTTGAGGACTTAGATGGAATACCTCACTGCCAGTAATATTACTGACTCACTAAAGTCTTCAGACACTGCACTGGCCGTTACCTAGTTTTCATGAAAGTCGGTTTTGGACATTGATGACGGTCGAGTTACCAATTCTGAAATGACAATCAATAAAGTTCAGAGCCAATCACTGATACACATATTTTTAACCTATAACTGACTTTATTACACGAATCAATGTAAATCCTGTATTTACTGTAGTTAATAGGCGTAAGGTAATTGTATGTTAACTCAAATATGAAATAAAAAAGTTATTAACCGGTTTCGCTAATTAGCTTTTTTAACTACACGTCTGGTATTAGGCCTTTCAAAAATTCAGTTGGCGAGCAATAAATGGCATGCATAGCAAAACCTACAAGATTTGGGCGTACTCACAAGCTAGGCAGATAAGCCAGTGAGCACATAGGTTAAACCGTAACATTTATATTATTAATACTGCTTCTCATTATCATTTAGCTGATAGCATCGCGTTTAGGTTACGTTAACAACAGCTTCTAATAGTCTCTCTCAGGTTGGATAACACATTAAACATGACAATGTGGTATAGTAATTTATGGGATCCAAAAAACTTGAATCTTATTTACAATTGTAAATTCTCTGAATGAGATTACACCCCAGAACCTTAAAGTAATAGCTTGATATACTAACTACTAAGCCACACGTTATTATTTTAAGAAATAGGGATAAATAACATCTATTCACTACGTATATTCACATAATATTTTAGTATCATCTATTAGAACCATGCCATTTATTATTTATAACACAAACAAGAAATTATCTTATATTTTATATGGAAGCAGATAAAACGTAGCGTATGATCAATTCAATAACGTTCATATTACATACTCGTAAATTATGCATACAAACGTACATGCCTTAATTAAGTATTGTAAAGCATTTTATAAATCACAAGACGCTGGGTTTTGTTAAATAATCGTTAACTATTTATTTCAATACGTGATAATTTTCTTTCAAAAAATATCCTTAAATTAAAAAATGAAAATGTATTATAAGTCTTAGAGTAAAAAATTCTAGAAAATCCGATTTTTACTGAAGCAGTATATCCAACTTCCGCACATAAATTTAACGCAGATATGCACGTTATACGACGTACGAGTACTCGTAAGGTAACCAACTCCAATATGACCGGAATCAAGGCTAGGAAGAAAAGATATAAGGCTATGTAAGTAGAATTTAACAGCTCGTAGATTATTTTCACACCTAGAAAAGCGATATGTGAATAAAAATATAATTAAAACGAACACCGTAGAATATGGAGTTAGATTTAGAAGGCAAGATAGTTCCTGTAATGTTTGTGTTAAAAAATTACAGGCTATTTATATCACACAGCTACGAAAAGTCCTACTCTCAATCCTAAGAAGGTTATGGCTCAATTAATCCAGTGCGTGACTTCACTTTACACATACATTAGATGTAGTAGTTAGATAAATTGATTTAAGAAGCTTGGAAAAGATAGGATAAAAGGGGAGAATGAAGACGTAGATAGGGAAAGCTAGGAGAAGGAAGGAGAAAATGGGAAAGATGGCAGAACCTAGAACATAGGCAACGTAAGTGGAAGAAGTAAGATTAGAGAATACAGGAAAAGATATGAGAATAGAAGAAGATAGGAAAATATAGAGGAAGTGGGTGAATATGAGAAAATACTAGGCTGCACTAAAATTATCGAGAATGGAATATTTCCACTGTTCCTGTCATATTAAAATCTTTTTAATTGAAAACTCCTTGGTTTTACAAATCGAATACCATTTATATATTTAAAAAAAAGATTCTCGGTCTTAACACAAGGTTTTGTCAAACTTGTTTAGTCGTTGAGAAAATAAAATTGACTCGAGAAAATTCAAGAGCGATGATTTATTATGACTTTCGAAGTGGTTTCAGACAAAAACAGTGTATTGACCGGATGATTTCTGCATTTGGTGATAAAACTCCATCCATAACCACAATTTATCGCTGGTTTGCTGAATTTCAACGTGGACGTGTCAAGATCAGTAATGATCCTCGTCAAGGTCGTCCAAAAACTGCAGTCACCCAAGAAAACGTTAATGCTGTGCGTAAGCTGATTGAGGAAGATCGACATGTGACATACCGCGAAATTCAGGCAACTTTAGACATTGGCATGAGTCAAATACAAATAATCTTGCATGAACAATTAGGTGTAAAAAAGTTGTTTTCCCGATGGATACCGCATTCGCTTTGTGAAGAGTAAAAAGCGGCTCGCGTTAAGAAAAGAGAAAAAGTGGAGAGGAGAGTAGAAAAGAAACAGATGGATACGTAATACCCTTTGTGTTAAGGTATCTTGAATCCATCATTAGAAAAACAAGTTGAAAAGTTCTTTGTCTCGCACTTCTTCTTGTTCTTCAACCTTATGTCACTCCCGTTGGTGAAGGCTTATCTAAATCGCCACACTTGGCAATTAGATTGCCGATCACAGAACAAATACGATAGTATGTTATGTAAATAGATGACAATGTTATTTCAGTTTCTTCAATGTCTTATTTATTTATTTATTTATTTGTTAAGCTCTACCCTAAATGGTGTGGCAGATGAATTTGTTTTTGCAGTTGCAGTTGCATTTGCATTTGCAGTTGCAGTAATTATTTTGCATCTTTGACGCTGCTTCTCGTTGCCATAAATATTTTTGTAATAAATATTAAACAAAACTAAACTATTTGATAATATAAGTACTTAGAAATTTGGTACTAATCTTAATATCATATATACCAACATGTTTGGCTGAATATTACTGAGTTTTGATAAACAGTAAAATTCAATAGGGTTGTCGAGTTCCTTGTTTATAATACTTATCGATGTTCTTTCCTGTCATAACTGTTAACAAATAAAGTCGCCAACAACACATGATTATCAAATGTTTATTAATTAACAGGTTTCCAACTGAACCTAGACTAAAATTATGGCTTAAAATCATAAATATTGTGAATTAGCGTCCGAAAGAAAATGATCATATTTGTTCCAAACATTTCACAAACGACTGTTTTATTAGACATGAGAACTGCACCACTTCGAAAAAGTGCAGTATACTGACAATATTTTCTGGTAGTACCAGTACCAAGTACTACCAACTACCTAGTACTATGTATTAGATTATTATTTCGAATGTTTTTTTATTTCTTCTTTCCTAATTTTCCACCAAACTCATGGCCAAGTGTCGAAAGGTCGCCTGATGATGTCGAGCCACGTTGGATGTGTGTTAGTGGGCTGCGGCTAGAGGAGATTCCTCTCCCTGTACCGCTGTAGTCAAGGGGGAGTCGTAAGGGAAGAGAAGTGTTGGTATGGCGATTGGCGATGCGCCACTCGACTGTTTTTCGCGACTTTGGTGAGGCTGCACCACTTGATGCTTCCAAGTGCTCGTTTTTTCCTGGCTCCATTCACATATCGGGCCCGGTAATTGATAATTTCAGTTTTTTTTTAATATTGTAATTTTAATTTTGAAAATAACGTTGTAAATAACTGATAACTATGTAATTTGACGTTTATATTTTTTTATATTATATTGCTAGCTCATACCCAGCGCATTGCTGCCGCAGAAGAAATAATTGTGGAAATATCGTTAAAAATGTGGAACAGTTATATTGTTTAATTAGGAACGATAATACAATCATTGAAATAGAATGATATATAACTTTCTATAACTTTCAAATAAATGGTCCTAGTGTCAGCTAATTGTACCATGCGTATAACCTTCGCACAAGTGCAACCAATAAGTTGACCAAATTTTTACCGCAATCTGATAAACGGTATGGCATTGTAGAAAGTACGAACAAACATAAATTTTTATATAGTAGAAAATATTTTACTGTCGTTTTCCTGTATTTGATTAGAATAGGCGTTATTATAGCAGCTGATTTGTTTTTTTATAATAATAAAACAAAATGAACGGCTGACAATAAATTATTCTAGAAATTACGTTTTTATTTTTATTTTGTGTACTTAGTTTAATCTTAATAATTTTTATTTGAATGGTTAAGGGCTATGATGGCTATCCGAGTACAGGACCAGAGTACAAAACTAATCCAACTGTAGAGATGTGTAAGACAGGGTGACGTAATATCCCCGAAAAACTTTACCGCTGCATTGGAAAACGTTTTCAACCTACTGGACTGGAAAGGATACGGTATTAACGTCAATGTCGTGTACGTCACTCACCTTCGATTTGCCGACAATATAGTCCTTATGGCACAATCGCTGGAGGACCTACGCACTATGTTCAATGACCTCAATAGTGCCTTTCAACGGATAGGTCTTAAGATAAACATGGACAAAACAAAAGTCATGTGTAATGTCCATGTCACACTTACGCCGGTGGTTTTTGGGAGCACTTAGCTGAAGTTGTTGATGAGTATTTTTTTTCTTGAGACAACTAGTCCGACTAGGTAGGGCCGTCGATTGACCTGTCGGTCGAAGTTGAACTTCGACCGACAGGTCAATCGACGGATTCAACTCGGCTGGGCAGCGTTCGGGAGATTACTTCACATCTTCTCGTCAGGAATACCTGAAAACTAGATTGTACAACCAATGCGTGTTGCCAGTGATGAAATATTGACCTGAGACGAGGTCTTTCACTGCTGACCGTATGAGGAAGCTCGAAGTCGCTCAACGAGCTATGAAGAGGGCTATGCTCAGCTCATGCTATTCTTCAAACTTAGGAATGATGACATCTGCAGCAGAACCAGAGTGACCGACATCGCCCAATGGATTAGTAAGCTGAAGTGGCAATTGACCGGCTATATAGCTCGAATAACCGAATACCGATGGGAAAAAAAGGTTCGCGAGTAGCAGCCTCGTACTGGCATGTGAAGTGTAGGACATTCCCCCACTAAATGGAGTCAAAACCTGTTAAGACATGCAGGAAGTTGATGGATGCAGGTAGCTCAGGACCGTGCTTTGTGGCATTCCTCGTGGGAGGCCTATGTTCAGCAGTGATTTGTGAAGGGTTTTAATGATGATGAATGATAATGGCATTATATTAATATGATACATAAATAGAGTGGACGTTACGGGTAGAGTCTATCTATCCATAGAGTCCATTCTATTTATTTAGGTATAGGTAGGGTATAGAATTTTTATCGATATAATTTGGTACACTGTCTTATCCCTAGTATTAGTTCCGTGGACGTGCACTTCTGCTGTCAGCGCCAAAACGGCGGAAATCAAATCGCTTCATCATGTCACGGTGTATAGCCAGTCCAGCGTACTTTTAAATATAGAGGTCAGTGTTTAAAGTATACAAACTCCACGCAATTTTATTTGATTGGTATATGTCAGTTGTTTGAAACGTACATTAAAAAAGGAATATTGATTATGAAATAGTAATACGATAAAGGGCGTTCCGAACGATATCTACGTACTTTTTTACGAGTTTTTGAACAGTAGAACCAATTTTATGCACAGCAAAATTCAGTTACATCTTTAATGGATTTTATTTAAGATGTTAATAGACGTCATAGTATTCGTGACTACATAATAACCATATTTAAACGTAATTACATTTTCAACTAAATTTTAAGCTATTAACAAGTAACAAGTGCCATCTAAGCACATTTCACTACTTACTGACATATAAATATAAAATGATTGACAAACCTTCAAAGAAATAAAGCCGATATTTTGTGACCTTTGAGGACTTAGATGGAATACCTCACTGCCAGTAATATTACTGACTCACTAAAGTCTTCAGACACTGCACTGGCCGTTACCTAGTTTTCATGAAAGTCGGTTTTGGACATTGATGACGGTCGAGTTACCAATTCTGAAATGACAATCAATAAAGTTCAGAGCCAATCACTGATACACATATTTTTAACCTATAACTAACTGACTTTATTACACGAATCAATGTAAATCCTGTATTTACTGTAGTTAATAGGCGTAAGGTAATTGTATGTTAACTCAAATATGAAATAAAAAAGTTATTAACCGGTTTCGCTAATTAGCTTTTTTAACTACACGTCTGGTATTAGGCCTTTCAAAAATTCAGTTGGCGAGCAATAAATGGCATGCATAGCAAAACCTACAAGATTTGGGCGTACTCACAAGCTAGGCAGGTAAGCCAGTGAGCACATAGGTTAAACCGTAACATTTATATTATTAATACTGCTTCTCATTATCATTTAGCTGATAGCATCGCGTTTAGGTTACGTTAACAACAGCTTCTAATAGTCTCTCTCAGGTTGGATAACACATTAAACATGACAATGTGGTATAGTAATTTATGGGATCCAAAAAACTTGAATCTTATTTACAATTGTAAATTCTCTGAATGAGATTACACCCCAGAACCTTAAAGTAATAGCTTGATATACTAACTACTAAGCCACACGTTATTATTTTAAGAAATAGGGATAAATAACATCTATTCACTACGTATATTCACATAATATTTTAGTATCATCTATTAGAACCATGCCATTTATTATTTATAACACAAACAAGAAATTATCTTATATTTTATATGGAAGCAGATAAAACGTAGCGTATGATCAATTCAATAACGTTCATATTACATACTCGTAAATTATGCATACAAACGTACATGCCTTAATTAAGTATTGTAAAGCATTTTATAAATCACAAGACGCTGGGTTTTGTTAAATAATCGTTAACTATTTATTTCAATACGTGATAATTTTCTTTCAAAAAATATCCTTAAATTAAAAAATGAAAATGTATTATAAGTCTTAGAGTAAAAAATTCTAGAAAATCCGATTTTTACTGAAGCAGTATATCCAACTTCCGCACATAAATTTAACGCAGATATGCACGTTATACGACGTACGAGTACTCGTAAGGTAACCAACTCCAATATGACCGGGATCAAGGCCAGGAAGAAAAGATATAAGGCTATGTAAGTAGAATTTAACAGCTCGTAGATTATTTTCACACCTAGAAAAGCGATATGTGAATAAAAATATAATTAAAACGAACACCGTAGAATATGGAGTTAGATTTAGAAGGCAAGATAGTTCCTGTAATGTTTGTGTTAAAAAAATTACAGGCTATTTATATCACACAGCTACGAAAAGTCCTACTCTCAATCCTAAGAAGGTTATGGCTCAATTAGTCCAGTGCGTGACTTCACTTTACACATACATTAGATGTAGTAGTTAGATGAATTGATTTAAGAAGCTTGGAAAATATAGGATAAAAGGGGAGAATGAAGACGTAGATAGGGAAAGCTAGGAGAAGGAAGGAGAAAATGGGAAAGATGGCAGAACCTAGAACATAGGCAACGTAAGTGGAAGAAGTAAGATTAGAGAATACAGGAAAAGATATGAGAATAGAAGAAGATAGGAAAATATAGAGGAAGTGGGTGAATATGAGAAAATACTAGGCTGCACTAAAATTATCGAGAATGGAATATTTCCACTGTTCCTGTCATATTAAAATCTTTTTAATTGAAAACTCCTTGGTTTTACAAATCGAATACCATTTATATATTTAAAAAAAAGATTCTCGGTCTTAACACAAGGTTTTGTCAAACTTGTTTAGTCGTTGAGAAAATAAAATTGACTCGAGAAAATTCAAGAGCGATGATTTATTATGACTTTCGAAGTGGTTTAAGACAAAAACAGTGTGTTGACCGGATGATTTCTGCATTTGGTGATAAAACTCCATCCATAACCACAATTTATCGCTGGTTTGCTGAATTTCAACGTGGACGTGTCAAGATCAGTAATGATCCTCGTCAAGGTCGTCCAAAAACTGCAGTCACCCAAGAAAACGTTAATGCTGTGCGTAAGCTGATTGAGGAAGATCGACATGTGACATACCGCGAAATTCAGGCAACTTTAGACATTGGCATGAGTCAAATACAAATAATCTTGCATGAACAATTAGGTGTAAAAAAGTTGTTTTCCCGATGGATACCGCATTCGCTTTGTGAAGAGTAAAAAGCGGCTCGCGTTAAGAAAAGAGAAAAAGTGGAGAGGAGAGTAGAAAAGAAACAGATGGATACGTAATACCCTTTGTGTTAAGGTATCTTGAATCCATCATTAGAAAAACAAGTTGAAAAGTTCTTTGTCTCGCACTTCTTCTTGTTCTTCAACCTTATGTCACTCCCGTTGGTGAAGGCTTATCTAAATCGCCACACTTGGCAATTAGATTGCCGATCACAGAACAAATACGATAGTATGTTATGTAAATAGATGACAATGTTATTTCAGTTTCTTCAATGTCTTATTTATTTATTTATTTATTTGTTAAGCTCTACCCTAAATGGTGTGGCAGATGAATTTGTTTTTGCAGTTGCAGTTGCATTTGCATTTGCAGTTGCAGTAATTATTTTGCATCTTTGACGCTGCTTCTCGTTGCCATAAATATTTTTGTAATAAATATTAAACAAAACTAAACTATTTGATAATATAAGTACTTAGAAATTTGGTACTAATCTTAATATCATATATACCAACATGTTTGGCTGTATATTACTGAGTTTTGATAAACAATAAAATTCAATAGGGTTGTCGAGTTCCTTGTTTATAATACTTATCGATGTTCTTTCCTGTCATAACTGTTAACAAATAAAGTCGCCAACAACACATGATTATCAAATGTTTATTAATTAACAGGTTTCCAACTGAACCTAGACTAAAATTATGGCTTAAAATCATAAATATTGTGAATTAGCGTCCGAAAGAAAATGATCATATTTGTTCCAAACATTTCACAAACGACTGTTTTATTAGACATGAGAACTGCACCACTTCGAAAAAGTGCAGTATACTGACAATATTTTCTGTTAGTACCAGTACCAAGTACTACCAACTACCAAGTACTATGTATTAGATTATTATTTCGAATGTTTTTTTATTTCTTCTTTCCTAATTTTCCACCAAACTCATGGCCAAGTGTCGAAAGGTCGCCTGATGATGTCGAGCCACGTTGGATGTGTGTTAGTGGGCTGCGGCTAGAGGAAATTCCTCTCCCTGTACCGCTGTAGTCGAGGTGGAGTCGTAAGGGAAGAGAAGTGTTGGTATGGCGATTGGCGATGCGCCACTCGACTGTTTTTCGCGACTTTGGTGAGGCTGCACCACTTGATGCTTCCAAGTGCTCGTTTTTTCCTGGCTCCATTCACATATCGGGCCCGGTAATTGATAATTTCAGTTTTTTTTTAATATTGTAATTTTAATTTTGAAAATAACGTTGTAAATAACTGATAACTATGTAATTTGACGTTTATATTTTTTTATATTATATTGCTAGCTCATACCCAGCGCATTGCTGCCGCAGAAGAAATAATTGTGGAAATATCGTTAAAAATGTGGAACAGTTATATTGTTTAATTAGGAACGATAATACAATCATTGAAATAGAATGATATATAACTTTCTATAACTTTCAAATAAATGGTCCTAGTGTCAGCTAATTGTACCATGCGTATAACCTTCGCACAAGTGCAACCAATAAGTTGACCAAATTTTTACCGCAATCTGATAAACGGTATGGCATTGTAGAAAGTACGAACAAACATAAATTTTTATATAGTAGAAAATATTTTACTGTCGTTTTCCTGTATTTGATTAGAATAGGCGTTATTATAGCAGCTGATTTGTTTTTTTATAATAATAAAACAAAATGAACGGCTGACAATAAATTATTCTAGAAATTACGTTTTTATTTTTATTTTGTGTACTTAGTTTAATCTTAATAATTTTTATTTGAATGGTTAAGGGCTATGATGGCTATCCGAGTACAGGACCAGAGTACAAAACTAATCCAACTGTAGAGATGTGTAAGACAGGGTGACGTAATATCCCCGAAAAACTTTACCGCTGCATTGGAAAACGTTTTCAACCTACTGGACTGGAAAGGGTACGGTATTAACGTCAATGTCGTGTACGTCACTCACCTTCGATTTGCCGACAATATAGTCCTTATGGCACAATCGCTGGAGGACCTACGCACTATGTTCAATGACCTCAATAGTGCCTTTCAACGGATAGGTCTTAAGATAAACATGGACAAAACAAAAGTCATGTGTAATGTCCATGTCACACTTACGCCGGTGGTTTTTGGGAGCACTTAGCTGAAGTTGTTGATGAGTATTTTTTTTTTGGGACAACTAGTCCGACTAGGTAGGTCCGTCGATTGACCTGTCGGTCGAAGTTGAACTTCGACCGACAGATCAATCGACGGATTCAACTCGGCTGGGCAGCGTTCGGGAGATTACTTCACATCTTCTCGTCAGGAATACCTGAAAACTAGATTGTACAACCAATGCGTGTTGCCAGTGATGAAATATTGACCTGAGACGAGGTCTTTCACTGCTGACCAT
>CAJQZP010000838.1:0-12137 GCA_907164705.1 Parnassius apollo
CTAATAAGGGTTATTTCGGTAAAATATATTATCATTAATTAACTTAAAAAAATCAGCAACTTTTCCGTATCATTGTAAGACAAATTTTGTAACCATGTTTGAATTACATTTTTACAATCTGCCATTTTTAATGGATCTATACAAATTTGCATTGACTTTATTATACAGAAAAGACTAAGGGAATATAAAAATCTATCTATCTATCTATATAAAAAATACTATTATCCCATACTTATGTATACATAAATAAAGTGAAATAGCTGGATTAACTGATTTGTTATAGCAGATTATTAACTATTGAAGTGAGAAGCATGGAATTTGGATAGTAGAAGCTGCAAATAACCTTTTTAGCATAAACTCCCACTAGGAAGGATTTTTGAATGGAGTAGGGAGTATGATTGTGAGGCCCATCATTTTTTAAAGCAAGAAATGTAGTTTTATTTGATGAAGGCTTTTGTTTAGAAATACTGAACATGATAGAGCCATGCTGCAGTTATATTAATTATTGTAGCATGAATTAGTGTGAAATAGCAGCTTTATGCTATATATAGTGACTGAAAACTGGTGACTCTTTTTTACTGTAAACAAGGCATTTCATTTTAGTCCTCAGGGGTGACAACACATCTGAATTTTGATTCTAAATTGCAGATAAATGTAGATGTTTATGTATCACAGCATCTTCTTCCCGTCAGGTGGACTGTGTGCTTGTTGTATAAAAAATCTACTACTGTTTTAGCTAAGTCACAGGCAATAGTTAGTATATCTTATAAAAGGCTATTGTATGACTGACAGTTTGTTGTATTTCTTTTAACAGAAAAATATATTTTTTTATTCTGTTTGCTTTCAGCTGGAAGTAAAGGGAAAGTCTTTTACATAGAGAAGATTAAAAATTTTAAGACTTACCAACAATTAAAAACGAGGCTGTTGAAATTACAAAATAAGTGCAAAGATGTTAAAAAGACCTACCGTGTAGCAGAAATGAAAGCTTAATAAACATAATTAATAAGCTGCCAAAAACAATATCGACTTTTATGAAACTTCAATTGAAATCTCTACAGAAACCAAAAGGCAGAAAGTTTACTCTAAAAGAGAAAATAATATATCAATATTAAAACAAAGTTCTAGGGCTTATAACTTTTTAACCAAAATTTTGGTATTACCATCCAAACATACTCTACAGAAAATCCTTAAAAATATATTGATTGTACCAGGATTGAATGAAAATATTCTAAATAATTTAAAGAAAAAAATAATGTATAAAATGACACCTGAAAGGCTATGCAACTTAATGTTTGATGAGATTGCCTTAACTTCTGGTTTATATTATAATAGGAGTATTGATCAGGTAATTGGTTTTGAAAGAGATGAATAGCAAATACAACATTTGTTACCAGTTCTGCCAAAGTGCAACTAAAAGCCATATATTGAAAGCATTTTGAAAGCATATGCTACAATTTGTGACCAAGGCAAATCTAATGTATCTGCAATTAATTCTCTTTTAAAAGATACCTACAAAAGAAAAATATTTAAGGCATAATAAAGTCTACAAAAGCAGTATAATAGAAATTGATAATATACCTTTATTCCATATTTTTGATCCTCTCCATTTATTAAAGGGACTAAGAAATAATTGGATTAGAAAAAATATAAGATTCATTTTCAATGGGGAAGTCATGATGGCAAAATGGGAACATTTAAAAATGCTTTTAGAAATTGTTGTTGAAGAAGATGATTTAAGAATGTCAAACAAATTAACAATTCATCATGTGCAACAGGATAAATTGCCTAAAATGAAGGTGAAGTATGCAGCTCAAGTTTTCAGTCAAAGAATTGCAGCCACAGTGATTTTTTTGCTAGTAAGTTGCTTATAGTATTTTTCTAAAAACGTTACCCTCTACACTAAGATTTTCTCCTATATTATGAAGGCAGTTTACAAACATAAATTGCACAAGGAAAAACATCCAGAGCCGGAACAATTATATGTAGGCCGTAGGCTTGTTCCATGCGGGATTCAAACCCGCGACCCCAGCGCAGCCACTCATTGCTAAGTCACTGCGTCACGAACATAAAATATACGAAATAACATAAAATATAACATTAGAATATTATAAATATAAAATGTTATCTTATTTAATTAATAATTGTTATTTGTTTGAGAACTGTTGCAAATACTCATGAAATAAAATAATAAGATATCTATTTTTTATGTTGAAAAACTGGTTAGGTTAATGTAAGACGAAAATGTAGTTTATATGAAAAATATTATATTAAGACGTACAATCCATATTACTTGACAAAGAAGGGTGAAATTATGACACTTGTTCTTTATATTATGTAGGCATCCAAAAAGAAAATATTTTGGAAAATTAGAACCCTAAGAGGGTGAAATAGGGTGGGACAGTTTCTATGAAACTTTTTATTTTGTAGGGTGATTAGCTCGAAACAAACCCTCACATGGAGGGTGGAGTGTATTCAAAGTTGTATAAAGAATAAAATTATGAATGTTTTCTTAAACTTTGAAAAATGGTGCAATTTCAAGCCCTTAGTGTGAAATAGGGTGTACAGTTTGTATACACTTTTCACTTCATCATCATCATCATCATTACAGCCCTTCACAAGTCCACTGCTGAACATAGGCCTCCCCCAAGTAATGCCACAAAGCACGGTCCTGAGCCACCTGCATCCATTGACTTCCTGCATGTCTTACCAGGTCGTCACTCCATCTAGTGGGGGGTCGCCCTACACTACGCCTACCGGTACGAGGCTGCCACTCGAGAACCTTTCTTCCCCATCGGTTATCGGTTCTTCGAGCTATATGGCCGGCCCATTGCCACTTCAGCTTACTAATCCGTTGGGCTATGTCGGTCACTCTGGTTTTACTGCGGATATCCTCATTTCTGAGTCTATCACGCAGTGAAACTCCGAGCATAGCCCTCTCCATAGCTCGCTGAGCGACCTTGAGCGTCCTCATACGGCCAGCGGTGAAGGACCAAGTCTCAGATCCGTAAGTCATCACTGGCAACACGCACTGGTTATACACTTTAGTTTTCAGAGATTGAGGTATACCTTACGAGAAGATGTGTCGTAATTTCCCGAACGCTGCCGAGCCGAGTTGAATCCGTCGATTGACCTCTCGGTCGAAGTTGGACTTACCTAGTCGGACTATTTGTCCCAAGTAAACGTACTCGTCAACAACTTCGAGCATAGTGCTCCCAACAACTACCGGCACAGGTGTGACATGGACATTGAACATGATCTTTGTTTTGTCCATGTTCATCTTAAGACCTATCCGTTGGGAGACACCATTGAAGTCATTGAGTATAGTGCTAAGGTCCTCCAGCGATTCTGCCATAAGGACTATATCGTCGGCAAATCGAAGGTGAGTGATATACTCGCCATTGATGTTAATACCGGATCCTTTCCAGTCCAGTAGCTTGAAAACGTCTTCCAACACAGCGGTGAAGAGTTTCGGGGATATAACATCACCCTGTCTTACACCTCTCTGCAGTTGGATAGGTTTTCGTACTCTGGTTCTGTACTCGGATAGCCATCGTAGCCCTACTGTACAAACACTTCAGCACTTCAATATACCGACAGTCAACTAGGCACCGCTGAAGAGTCTGTAGCACCGCCCAAATTTCGACGGAATCAAAGGCTTTCTCATAGTCCACATACGCCAGGCAAAGTGGCAGATTGTACTCTTCGGACTTCTGTACAATTTGCCAAAGGGTATGTTTGTGGTCTATGTTATTGAAGCCTTTACGGAAACCGGCTTGTTCGGGAGGCTGGAAGTCGTCGAGTCTGCGTGCGAGACGATTCGTAATGACTCTAAAACAGCACGTAGACGCGGCTCAGAAGGGAAATCGGTCTGTAGTTCTTCAAGAGAGCGTTGTCGCCTTTCTTAAAGAACAAGACCACCGCGCTTCTGCTCCACGCCTCCGGAGTAGTGCCACCATGGAGGACAGAATTGAAGACCTTCTGAAGGACTTCAAGTACCGGTGTTCCACCCGCTTTCAGAAGCTCCGCTGTAATTCCATCCTCGCCCGGGGCCTTGCCGTTTTTAAGGTGGTGGAGAGCCATTCTAATCTCGCTCAGACTGACGTCCGGGATATCATCGGAATAGTGTCGGATAAGACTTGCTCTTGGATCGTTACTCACACTTGCGTGTGGCTCCATAATGATGTGTACAGCTGCCCATAGAACCTCTCAATCTCACTCAGAATCTCAGGTGTCCCGGAAACGATGTTGCCACACTCAGTCCTTCAGCCTTGACAGTTAGCTCTTTCTGGCAGACAGATCTCTGGCAAAGACTTTGGAGCCCTGGTTCCGCTCCATCGCTTCTTTAATACGAGCAGTATTAAAGTTGCGTAAGTCTCGCCGCATGCATTTGGAGATCTGTCTGTTCAGTTGCCTGTATGCTGTCAAATCTGTTGACGATTGCAGCCTCATCTCCCGTCTAATAGCCATGAGATTAAGAGTGTGATCGGAGAGTATTTGTGTTCTTCTGCGGCGGGTCTTGCAGTCTTAGCTCCGACCGCATGGACAGTTCCCACGAGCTTGTCATTCATATCGTCCACTGCATTGCAATCTTCTAGGCACTGAAAGCGGTTTTGTAACTCGAGCTGAAAGATTTCGGGATTCTGGATTAGAGCACGAGGGGGACGGAGCGTTGACTTCATTAGACGAGACCTCTCCAACTTAACGTTTAGGTTCAGTGTGCCTCTAACTATTCGGTGATCGCTGCCAGTTTTCACCCTTGCGATCACTGAGACATCACTGAACAGTTAGCGTCTAGTCGTCATAATGAAGTCAATCTCATTTTTTGTCGAACCGTCGGGGCTCGACCAGGTCCACTTCCTGTGGGGCCGCTTCTGGAAGAAAGAGTTCATCATAAAGAGTCCCTCTTTCTGCATAAAGTCGGCCAGCTGCTGGACCCTTCGGTTTCGTTGCCCTACTCCAAATTTCCCCACCTTCAGCTCACCGCATTCTCTTGTGCCTAGTTTTGCGTTGAAGTCTCCTACCAACACTGTGTAGTGGGTTTTGGAGGAATGCATGGCTCTGGAAATATCCTCATACATTTCCTCCAACTCCTCATCGGGATGTGCCGAGGTTGGTGCGTAAACCTGTATGACCTTCAGCGAATACCGTTTGGTGATTCTGAGTATCAGGTACGCGACCCTCGTCGACACACTCCCAATGTTTACAACGTTATTGACGAGAGACTTGTGGACGATAAATCCGACACCTCCTTGGGACAGATGGTCGCCCTCCCGGTGGTAGAACAAGTTGCCGGACTCGAGGATTGCCGTATCCTCCCCCTCTCTTCGGACCTCGGATAATCCAATAATATGCCAGCGCAACTTGTCTACCTCTTCTTCCAGCTCCAGTATCTTCTCGTCAGTCCTCAGGGTGCGTGCGTTATATGTTGCCAGGTCGAGTCGTCGTAGGTGGCAACCGAACCTCCACCGGAGATTCCTAGCACCCCCTGCCCCGCCGTTACCATGGTCGCCAACGTAGCCAGGAATAGCGGGGCCGCCGGGGACAGGGGGCCGTTTTTTTGCGTCGTTATTCATGGGGGGATATTTGCCATAGTTGCCACGCTTGGCGAGCGGGTTGGTGGCAACCGCAGTTTTTTATTATAACGTAGTTGTTATCAGGAAGATGCTGCTGCCCATATCCTTTCTGTGTCCCTCTGTCGCCTCTTACGACACCCACGGGAAGATATGGGGTAGTGGATATTCTCAACCGCCACTACACGGCATGTGCTTTTCACTGACTGAACTTTTCACTTATGGAGCCATTTTATATGTATATGTTGAGGTTAAAGTTACAGTAGTGTGCTCTTGTATGTCCCCTGAGTGGTGAGAGTATTTTCGCTAAATGTTGAGCCAATCTGTAAGTTGGTGAATCGATTTGGCTCACTATGGGACGTAATGGAGCATTGGGCTTGTGTATTTTAGTAACCCATACAATTTTGGTGATTTGGCGCACGTAGGTATTATCCATTTTACGTCCAGATTTACTGCATAGATCGGAACAAAAGTTAAAATTTTAATCTATGGTAACCGCGGTTAACTATGACATATGGACGTTGAACATCTCAGTACTGCCCGTGACCATGAGTGCTGTAAAGCGTTTGTGCCTACATTATGTTTAATCAATATTTAATCAGTACCAATTTGTGTATCATAATAAACACACGTATATCGGGCTCCTAAAGTTTTATTGATACTCTCCAATTAGTACGCAACCATACGTGTACGTGTACAGTGGTGACCCCGATCTCAAGTTACGCGAACACGTTCGAGAATCAAAGTGCGTTTCACTAACCTGACAAAGGAAAGAAGAACCACAATGCCTTCGCAGCAAGACTGCCAAAATAAAGCAAGTACTAGCGGGTCAGCAGAAGTAGCAGTTGTTAGTGTTTCCTCGAGAATACCCGAATTTTGGGCCGATCAGCCGCGGCTCTGGTTCATCCAGTGCGAAGCTGTCCTTGCACCGCAGAAGATGAGCGATGAAGCGAGATACAACATGGTAGTCACTAAATTGGGGAAGGATGTAATCCAGCAAGTCAGCGACATTCTTATCAAGCCGCACGAGGGAAGGAAATTCGAAACTTTGAAAGAGTCCGAGATTCGACAGTTTCAAAAACTTTTGAGTGAGATGGAGTCGGGAGATCAAAAACCCTCTCAACTCCTTAGGCGGATGAGGGAATTGGCTCGAGAAAAGATACCCGACGAAACACTTCGGATAATGTGGCAAGGTCATCTGCCGTCGTCTGTGAGAATTGTATTAGCAGTGTGTGAAGTAAAAGACCTGGAGCATTTATCAGCAATCGCGGACAAGGTTGTGGAGACTGCGCGACCCTTACAAGTGACAGAAGTGCAAGCTACACAAAGTAGTACGAACACAGAGACTGCGTTAATTCTGGCGGAGATTGCCAAATTAAGTCTAAAAATCAGGGATTTGGAGAGAGATAGACATCGTGATTATCGTAGAAATAATTATCAATATCGCTCCAGATCGCGATCTAACTCACGCGGCCGTACTCGTAATACGACACGGCGCTCACCTGATAGTCCAGACTGGCTGTGTAGTTATCATTATAAATATCACCATAGAGCTACGAAATGTGTAAAAAAAGAAGGAAAACTAGATCTGGTGCAATCGCAGGTGGAGATTTGCACCATAGCTCCTGTTCCCCGATTATGTATCACGGACAATAGCAGTGGACTCCGATTTTTAGTGGACACTGGCGCGAACATTTCAGTGCTGCCGGTGAATAAAAATCGCGTATCAAGTGCAAAATGTGAAGACTATAAACTGTACGCTGCGAACGGGAGTGAAATTAAGACTTTTGGTGTTAAAACATTGGGACTTAGACCTTAAGTTACGACGACCATTGCGTTGGTCATTTGTGGTGGCAGACGTCAAGCAACCAATACTCGGTGCTGATTTCTTAGCCCATTATAAACTATTAGTGGATGTGAACAATAAAAAACTTATCGACTCAATGACTAGTCTAAAAACTATTGCGTCTGTGACTGTGCAAAATGAACCGTCCGTGAGAACAATTGACTGTATGAATGAATATAGCGATATATTAGGCGAATTTCCCAACGTAACGAAGCCAATGTGTTTTAAGGAGCTTTCTTGTCACTCGGTGGTACATCGTATAGAGACTTCGGGCCCCGCTGTATTCGCACGTCCAAGGCCTTTACCACCCGATAAATACTATAAGGTTAAAGCTGAGTTCCAACGCATGCAAGAGATGGGAATATGTAGACCCTCTAAGAGCAACTGGGCGAGTCCTCTTCATGTCGTTACGAAAAAGAACGGCGAGCTAAGACCGTGCGGCGATTATCGAGCATTGAACGCGATCAGCAAGCCGGATCGATATCCGATACCGCGCATCCAAGATTGTAGTTATTTATTGCACGGGAAAAGTATATTTACGAAAATTGATATTCAACGGGCCTACCATAACATTCCTATACATAAGGACGACATTCCGAAGACGGCTATAACAACGCCATTCGGTTTGTTTGAATTTTTACGCCTTGGTTTCGGGTTCCGTACGGCGGCGCAAACATTTCAACGTTTCATGCAAGACGAAGTGTTACGGAATCTTAACTTTGTATTTATATATATTGACGACGTTATTATAGCGTCATCAACGAAAAATGAGCATAGGCAACACATAATAGAGGTATTACAGAGATTGGATAAATATGGTATTACAATAAATTTAGCAAAGTGCGAATTTGGCAAGACTGAAATAGATTTTTTGGGATTCCGGATGTCAAAGGAAGGCATGAAGCCATTGGACGATCAAGTCAAGGTCATTTCTGAATATCCAAGGCCAAAGACAGTGGAAGAACTTCGTCGTTTTCTCGGAATGATCAACTTTTATAGAAGACATTTACCGAAGGCCGCCGGAATCCAAGTGAAATTAAACGTATTTCTCCATAATTGTAAAAAGAAAGACAAGAGTTCGATTCCATAGACGGATGAAAGTATTGAGGCGTTTGAACAGTGTAAACAAAGCCTTAAAAGCGCAGTTACACTGTCATTCCCGTCGCCGGATGCACCGATTGCTCTCATGACGGACTGCTCCAGCACATGTGCAGGTGCTGTGTTGCAGCAAAAAGAAGGCGAGGCATGGAAACCATTAGGATTTTTTTCATCGAAATTGAGTGAAACACAACAACGTTACTCAACGTATGATAGAGAGTTGTTGGCCATTTATATTGCTATGAAGCATTTTCGACCTTTTATTGAAGACACCGATCACAAACCAATAGTTTACTCGTTACGTAAAAACACAATTAGTAAAAATGACACACCACGCAGAATACGGCAACTTGACTTCATAATGCAATTTTGTACAGAAATAAGGCATATTTCAGGCTTGGAAAATACTGTTGCTGACTGTTTATCAAGAATATCAGAAATTGACATACCATCACCGCTAGATTATGAAAAGTTAGCCGAAGCACAGAATAATGATTTTGAGCTGCATAATCTAATGAAATCAAAGTCATAATCTTTTAAGAAAATATTAGTACCAAATTGTAACAAAGCAATTCATTGCGATATGTCTTTGAACCGAGCACGCCCATATTTGCCTAAGGAATTTCGCGTATCAGCTTTCAACGCGGTGCACGGAATTAGTCACCCGGGCACGCGTGCAACGAGAAAAATGATGCAAGATAGATATATATGGCATGGCATGAACAAAGACGTGACTGAATGGGTCAAAGGTTGTGTAGGCTGCCAAAAATCAAAAATACAAAGACATACGATGTCACCCCATGGACATTTTGTAAATAGCGACCGATTTGATCATCTACATATGGATATAGTTGGACCACTTACATATTGTCAAGGCCATCGACATGTTGTGACAATGGTGGATAGGAAAACTGGATGGCCGGAAGCCTACCTAGTCAAGGATATCACAGCCGAGACAGTAGCGGATATCATGTACTCTGGGTGGATATCACGATTCGGATGTCCTTTAAATTTAACTACAGATCAAGGCTCTACTTTCTTATCGCAATTGTTTAGGCACTTAGCCAAGAGGATGGGTATCAGAAAATTTAGAACAACGGCTTATCACCCCCAGTCGAATGGCATCGTGGAGAGATGGCATCGATCCTTGAAGGCTGCGCTTATGTGCAGAGGCAACACTGACCAATGGGTTTCGGAGTTACCAACAGTCTTATTGGGATTAAGAGCATGTCTGAGAGACGATACGCAAACCAGCGCTGCAGAGATGGTATTAGGAGAAGCACTACGATTGCCTGGAGATTTTTTTCAGCCGCTAAGGCTAGAAACCTCCGACAATATTTTGTTTGTGCAAGAGCTGCGTAGAAAAATATCGCATTTGGCTTCCGTTCCCAGAAAAGAATTACATCAAGGAAAAATTTTCATACACCCTGACTTAAAAGACTGCACACATGTATTTGTACGGGTTGACAAGGTGTCCAAACCACTTACTCAACCATACATGGGTCCCTTCAAAGTAATTAACAAGACAGAGAAATATTTTAAAATTATGCAATCGGATACGCCGAAAGTTGTAAGCATCGATCGGCTAAAGCCAGCGTATACGATCATATCACAAGAATGCACAGATGCTCCTAATAAGGGAACTCCGAACGTAAGCAGTAATAGCAAGGTGTCGAGATTCGGACGAGTAATTAAACCTGTTGTTCGTTTCGCTGTGTAAATACTGTGTGTGTGACAGTCAATTAACTGCTAAGATGGGTACACCGCAGAGCAAAAAAGTTGAAGAGGTGATCATCGCGCAGAGCGGCGCCGGGAATAGCGCCGCCACGGCGCAGAGCGAGACTCACTTACCGGTGCATGTGCGGCAGGAGACATACCTCCTCATAATAATTACATGCATCCTGCTGGCCATACTGTACGTAGTGTGGCGCTACTGTAAGACGGGGTACGCCAGGTACCTGCGGCGGGAGCTGATGGAGCTGCCGCGGCTGGAGCTGCGCGCGGGCGGCGCGGGGGGAGCCGGGCTTCGACAGCCGCGCCCCACAGCACGTTATAGTGTAGTGATAAAGTGATAGGGTGGTAAAAGTAAAAAAAAGAATAGTGCGTCATACGGCATTATAGATAGTAATATTTTTCATGTAACTATTTTTTTCTACATTTGTTTTTTTTTATAAAGGGGATAAAATAAATACATTTAATTTTATAGCATATAGCTATTATTTTTTTATAAAGGGGGGTGTACTGTGCCTACATTATGTTTAATCAATATTTAATCAGTATCAATTTGTGTATCATAATAAACACACGTATATCGGGCTCCTGAAGTTTTATTGATACTCTCCAATTAGTACGCAACCATACGTGTACGTGTACACGTTCGAAACGTCGGGTAATTAAAAAGTTAAATACACGCGATAAATTCCGTAAAAACTAGTATTATTTCAAAGCATAATGCTGTTGTGTTTTGTATTGTGAGTGTAGAGAACCGGAAACCTTTTTTTACTGGAAATGAGGCATTCCATCTTAGTCCTCACGGGAGACAACACATCTGCATTTTGATTTTTAATCGAGGATAGGTGTAGATATCTATAGGTCACAGCAACCACTTACCATCAGGTGGACTGTGTGCTCGTTTGTCACTCTATCCTATAAAAAAATAAAAATTTGTCTTTGAAATATATTTTTCCTATTTCTAAGACATGCAGGTTTTTCTCACGATATTTTCTTCACGGCGGAGCACTTAGTAAATCAGCACTTAAAATTGCAATTGACACTTTCATTGCTGCTGGCGGGGATCGAACTCGAGTTGATCGTGTACTGTGAAATTTATAGCAAGTGCTAACCATCTGAGCTACCATGGTTTATATGTATATGTATGGTGAAAATTATTAAACGAATTTTGTTACTTGAAAATTGGTTACGTACACCCGCGGGCGAAAAACTAGTAGTACCTAATATATACTACTAGCTTTTCGCCCCGCAGTGTATATTATACCTAATACCCACATAAAAATTAATGTTGGTTTGTTCGTATTTTATGCGCTGTCATACAGTTCACCGGATTGCATTAAAACATTGTTCTACTTATTGTTTGCAGTATTGCGAAGTTTATAGACATCATCATCATCATTACAGCCCTTCACAAGTCCACTGCTGAACATAGGCCTCCCCCAAGTAATGCCACAAAGCACGGTTCTGAGCCACCTGCATCCATCGACTTCCTGCATATCTTACCAGGTCGTCACTCCATCTAGTGGGGGGTCGTCCTACACTACGTCTACCGGTACGAGGCTACCACTCGAGAACCTTTCTTCCCCATCGGTTATCGGTTCTTCGAGCTATATGGCCGGCCCATTGCCACTTCAGCTTACTAATCCGTTGGGCTATGTCGGTCACTCTGGTTTTACTGCGGATATCCTCATTTCTGAGTCTATCACGCAGAGAATAAGTTTATAGACATAGTACAATTAATTTACAATATGTGGTGCGCGTATCGTACCCACAAATTTATTTGAAAGTCATATATTCAATTTCAACTTGTGTAATATTATTCCTAATTAAGGTGACACTGCGAGAAAATGCACCTCCTTTCCCCGGCAGCTCTTGAGTGTGAAGAAATCAAT
>CAJQZP010000839.1:0-14001 GCA_907164705.1 Parnassius apollo
GTTTCAAGTCGTAAAAAACCATTGCGCTAAAAAGTTCCCGACGCATATCCATTTTTAAATAAAACAAGAACTAGATACCTAGGTGGATTGAAAAGTACTCGGCCTAACACAGATCCATTCAATTCTAAAAATCAAATCTACCCACATTATTTAGTTCAGTTCAGACTAGTCATTGTGTGAAGTTCGAAACGTGTGCGATAATTAGTTGTGATTTTATAAATTTATTAACAAAGTAATCGGACATAATTTCCGCGAATGGAGCAAATCGAGCAGCGTGCCGTCATTAAGTACCTCCATAAGAAGGGGCTATCATCAAAAGCCATCCACGATGACATGGTCAGTACATTAGGCGATTGTGCTCTGTCATATTCATCCGTCAAAAAATGGATAGCAGAATTTAAGCGTGGTAGAGAGAGTGTGAAACATGAACCCCGCTCTGGAAGGCCTTCGACGTCAACTACTGACGAAAATATTAAAAAAGTACTTGATTTAATAATGGGAGACCGCAGATTAAAAATTAGAGAGATAGCCGAGATTATAGGCATCTCTTATGAACGTTCGTTTCATCAAGATAACGCCCGTGTTCACACGTCAGTACAGTCAATGGCTGAAATTCACAACTGTGGCTTTGAACTGTTACCGCATCCGCCGTATTCACCTGATCTGGCACCATCAGACTTCTTTCTGTTCCCTAACCTAAAAAAGCACTTGGGAGGTCAAAGATTTTCGACAAACGACGAGGTCAAAGCAGCTGTAGACGCATATTTTGACTCTAAGGAAGAATCATTTTTTTTCAACGGTCTAAATGCTTGGAAGGGGAGTGGGCAAAAGTGTATTGAACTTGATGGTGATAGATAAATAAAAATATAACTGATTTAGTATGTGTTTATTTTCTTGGTTAGGCCGAGTACTTTTCAATCCACCCTCGTATTTCAATTTAGCTCGTAAACTTATGGAGGGAAATTTTTAATTGGCGCATTTGTATTATATTTATTTGTAAATAATAGTTTTTTCCATTATAACTAGCCAGTATTTGATAAAATTCTTTCAAATATCGCAAAAAATTTCCGCATGGCATATCGTACATTTCTACTAAGACTCTGTCGTAAAGCGACAATTAAAAACTAAATAACCTAACCTAACTACAACAAAACAACCAAAAATAAAATAAATTATTTAAAAATTTGAAAAGATTTACAGTTTCTTTTATAAAAAAAAGGTATGAAGGTGATGATGGGCTGTAATGATGATAGTGATTTACAATATTATTAAAAAAAATAACAAAAATAAAGATACTGCAACGAAGTATGCACAGGCTATGCCTATGATAGGTGCACAGCGCCTGCTCTAGGTACACGCAGAATCTGGAGAAAGCACATGCAGCGTCTGGAGAAGGTACACGCAGCGCTTGGAGTAGGCACACGCAACGCCCGGAGCAGATACACGCAGCACCCGGAGTAGACACGCAGCGTCTGGAGTAGGTACACGTGGCGCTTGAAGTAGGCAAACACAACGTCCGGAGTAGACACACACAGCGTCCGGAGTAGACACGCAGCGTCTGGAGTAGGAACACGCAGCGCTTGAGACAAGCACGCTCAGCGGCTGAAGATAGCGCGGGCACTAATAGGTGGAGGCGTAGGCGTGGCTAGGCGACGACTTCAGGAGAAGGCTTGCAAGATCCCGAGGCAGTGCGGATAAAGCCTTTCAGAGGTGCTTCTCGTATCAAAGCTGAAGTGAGGACCTCTATCGGCCGATTCTTCGGCTTTTTATCTTTTTGACGGATCTGGGATAAGAACGAGAAAATATTTGAAATTATTTAAATTAAAAGCAAATTTTTGTAAATGGCCAAGAAGAAAAGAGTATTTTTTGAAGTAAAAACATCAGGCCGGTAACAATATTTGAATAAAAATTGCCACGACAACCAGATAAACAACGATGTCAAAACATGTCAAATTTTGGTTTTAAGCTCGTAATACAGAAACGGCAAGATTTAAGTGAAAAATGAGATATTATTTATATAGGAAAAAAGGTAGCGCAAGAGCGCGCACGAAACCCGAAATTGTAGAGTTACGGAGAACTAAATAAAAAAGATCGAAAAAGGTAGACTCCATTGACACCGATTTAAAAAGTGCTGATAACGTGAAAATACGAAGTGAAAATGATTTGTTATTGTGTTCTTATGAATTAAAAATATTACAGGATCTTATGGAAATAAAGGTGATGCAAAATATCCAGTTTTGAGGTGAATGTAGAAAATCAAAAACAGAATGGAAAAATAAAAATAAAATAGTGTAAAATGATATGTAAGTATGTATGTAAGCATAACACTACATTTTCCCCCCGACCCTGGAAAATTTTTGACTCAGCAAAAATTTTGAGATGTACATTCCAAAATAAACCATAAAAACACAGCTTTGCAGTAACAGACATCACCAGGCAATATCAGATATACTATCTCTTACATTCATCATCTGCATTCAGGTAAGGGTGGAGTTCACATTCAATGACTACCACTCTAAAAGTGTGTTTTCGAAAGGACATTCAGGCTTATTTAAGGAGTTGTCATCCGCTCCTGCGTGGAAAAAAAACATTTTGAAAGGACATCCAGGCTTATTTAAGGAGTTGTCATCCGCTCCTGAGTGAAGATAAAGTTAAAGAAATTAATCTTAAGCAAGCTTTAGCCGCTATGACTTAAGTAAAGATTAAGAACGGCCAGAGCGGTAGGGCTCAAAGCCAGAGATGAGCAACATCACTAAAAGAACATTCAGGCTTATTTAATGAGTTGTCATCCGCTCCTGAGTGAAGATAAAGATAAAGAAATTAATCAGGTAATAATTATACATATATACAAACATATATACAAATATACAAACATATATACAAATGTAGTGTCATGCAAAACAGTATTAGCTGGTTCCTCACATCTAATCTTCACTTCGTATTCGAGTTCAGCCTTGTTAAGGAATTCGTACTTAATAACCCATTTCATTGTTATAATTAAGTGCAAAGTTAATTTTAGAAAATAAAAATTTAATTAAAAATTGTACCTCTTTAAGTTATCTAGAATAAAAATATTAAAGTGATGAATGTAAGTGAAGTGTTATATGTAGGTCTAAATATAATCAAGATAAGTTGAAAAACTAGACGAAGTTTTGTTTTAGAATTTGGAAGATAGTACCTCTTTTAGTTCTCTAGAATAAAAATATTAAGGTGATGAATGTAAGTGTTATATGTAGGTCTAAATATAATCCAGATAAGTTGAAAAACTAGATGAAGTTTTGTTTTGGAATTTGGAAGATATGATAAGGATGAGTAAATAAAGAGTTAAGAACGAAAGAGAAAGCAATTCAATCAAAAGGAAATGGATAAGGCGTAGCTAAGGTGAAGAAAAGAAGAACTTTTACGTCGGGCGCCAAATTGTCGTGAAGCGACAATTAAAAAACTAAATAACCTAACCTAACTACAACAAAACAACCAAAAAATAAAATAAATTATTTAAAAATTTGAAAAGATTTACAGTTTCTTTTATAAAAAAAAGGTATGAAGGTGATGATGGGCTGTAATGATGATAGTGATTTACAATATTATTAAAAAAAATAACAAAAATAAAGATACTGCAACGAAGTATGCACAGGCTATGCCTATGATAGGTGCACAGCGCCTGCTCTAGGTACACGCAGAATCTGGAGAAAGCACATGCAGCGTCTGGAGAAGGTACACGCAGCGCTTGGAGTAGGCACACGCAACGCCCGGAGCAGATACACGCAGCACCCGGAGTAGACACGCAGCGTCTGGAGTAGGTACACGTGGCGCTTGAAGTAGGCAAACACAACGTCCGGAGTAGACACACACAGCGTCCGGAGTAGACACGCAGCGTCTGGAGTAGGAACACGCAGCGCTTGAGACAAGCACGCTCAGCGGCTGAAGATAGCGCGGGCACTAATAGGTGGAGGCGTAGGCGTGGCTAGGCGACGACTTCAGGAGAAGGCTTGCAAGATCCCGAGGCAGTGCGGATAAAGCCTTTCAGAGGTGCTTCTCGTATCAAAGCTGAAGTGAGGACCTCTATCGGCCGATTCTTCGGCTTTTATACTTTTTGACGGATCTGGGATAAGAACGAGAAAATATTTGAAATTATTTAAATTAAAAGCAAATTTTTGTAAATGGCCAAGAAGAAAAGAGTATTTTTGAAGTAAAAACATCAGGCCGGTAACAATATTTGAATAAAAATTGCCACGACAACCAGATAAACAACGATGTCAAAACATGTCAAATTTTGGTTTTAAGCTCGTAATACAGAAACGGCAAGATTTAAGTGAAAAATGAGATATTATTTATATAGGAAAAAAAGGTAGCGCAAGAGCGCGCACGAAACCCGAAATTGTAGAGTTACGGAGAACTAAATAAAAGATCGAAAAAGGTAGACTCCATTGACACCGATTTAAAAAGTGCTGATAACGTGAAAATACGAAGTGAAAATGATTTGTTATTGTGTTCTTATGAATTAAAAATATTACAGGATCTTATGGAAATAAAGGTGATGCAAAATATCCAGTTTTGAGGTGAATGTAGAAAATCAAAAACAGAATGGAAAAATAAAAATAAAATAGTGTAAAATGATATGTAAGTATGTATGTAAGCATAACACTACAACTCATCGTTGAGTATCTGGATTTGTCAAAACGTTTATTTAGGAATCATCCATTACCACAACAGCTTAACATAACTGCCCCAAAGATAGTCTTATAGGAGGGATATTCGCCATAGTTGTTACGCTTGGCAACTCAATAAAAAATAAAATGAGTTTGCCATTCATTTTATTTTTTATTATGAGTTGTTAGAAAAATGCTGTTAGCCCATTGCTTGTTACATTTCCCTGGGTCGCCTCTTACGATACCTGCTCACCTACGGTATGATACGGGCAGTGGATTCTACTATGCCGTCACTACATGACAAATTATAACTTTGTCGTGTAGTGACGGCCAAAATGTTGCCAAATGATAATATGATACCTTAACAGTTCTTAATAAAATCATTTGCAACTTTATACTTATATAATTTTAAACTATTCTGCTTGACTTGCTGTTCAAGTAATAAGTAGGTGTATGTACATGTGTATGTTCTAATGGAAATTGTGTCAAGCTACAAGCAGTTTGTAGATTCGATTAAAGTAGGTATAGTTTATAGGCTGAGATTAGAAGTAGTTTAGATACTTCCTCCATTTTAAGTACTTTGGCAAGCGTTCTCATTTCAAATATGTAGATAGATGATGTGGTTTAGATGTCTCGCGTGATTTTGTAAACGATTCTTTACCGGTTTATTCAAGGTGATATTAACTACTTTGGAAACTTTGCCTCGATTGGAAACTTTGCCTCTATTTGATGAGTCAACCTCATTCAACCGGACATTTTAAAGTTATAGGTACCGATTAGCCTTGTTGCATAATCAAATTATACGGAATTTAAATATCATAAGCTTAAAATAAAGTTAACATAACATAATGATTTTTTAAATTTACGCGAACACTACACATGGAATAAAACCACTTATAAGGATTTTATCGCAAATAACTTATTTTTAAATCTCGACTTTTCGTGTATAAAATACTGTAAGCTCGTCCTGCGTATATAGGATCAAAAATTAATATTCGAAAACTGAAGGCAGCCGGGCTAACTATAACATTGGGACGTCAAATATCTCAGTCTCCCCTGTGACCAAGGGTGCTGTAAAGCACCCGAAACGCCGTGAATAAAAAAATAAGTTAATTAAACGCGATAAAATCCGTATAAATTGTTTTATTTAACATAACATATTTAAGTAAATTTTAATATGCATCAAATGTTATTAAAACTAAAATAACAGAAAATTGGCTGTGAAAAATTACATTGGATTCGATTCAAATTAACATTACATTACATTAACATTTTAAAATAAGGTAATATTATGAACAGAACCGAATAGTTCAGCAACGTCAACACGCATTGGGGTAGCGCGGCGTGCATTTTCTTGCCTAAAATCCTCTCTGAAAATGAGGTCTGTGCTCAGCAGTGGGCATGAGATAACTAGCAGTAACTTTACTAACGGATTAGTAAGCTGAAGTGGCTGTAACAACTTCATAAAATTTCTGAAAGAAGCTGTGTCTCAGTATCAGAGACACGGATAACATCATCACAGTATAAACCGACACGAAAAGTAGCTAGTAGCGAGGTCCTTTGATCGTTAGGCCATGCGGCCTTGGCATATAATAGTGGTACCAACGGCCTAGGTAGACGGCGACAGCGGCGAGAAGCAGAAGTACCAGCAGAGCGGCGAGAGCGGCGCAGCAGCGCCGCGGCACGGCCGGCTGAGCTTGCGTCTCGTGAAGCGAATATCACTGCTCACCGACATGGTGGACTCGGGCGGTCGATGAGTGCGACATCGCCGCTGACCGCTGCGCGTCCATCCGTATCCAAACTGTAAAAAAATAATACCGGTTAACATGTATTTTGGACATGTGAGGATAAAGTAGGGATATAACCATACTCGCCGCTGAGATCTGGAAGGGTCGTGCTTTCGAATACCCGCTTTCCTTTGCCTTGTGACGTAATGGACACACGCAAGTGGTAATGTAGGCCGTGTGTGCATAAAGACGTTCCTTGTGTTCTGTTTTGCCTGATACTGGGGACAGTGGGTGTGTGCATAAGCGATCCCGTACCCTTGAGGGTACACTAGCCACTCATTCTTCCATATAAACGTAGTCTGGCGATTACTCCACTGGTTGATGGTGGACGTTCAAAATAAAAAATTATTTCTATTTGTATCAGCACTATCTAGCCCTGTATGGAAACAAAAAAGTAAAAAAAGAATATGTTTAAAGGTACTGATTTTAAAACATCTTTGGGCGGAAATAAATACCATAAGAAGACCGAAAATTGCAGAACAGTTACCATACAGGGATAGATCAGGTGTTCAAAAGTGCAAGTAATTTGTTTTGAACAGATACATTCAATAGATTTTTCATGATATTCAGATTCCCAAAGGTCCATTTATAAAATTTCGCGCGCTCGTTTTGTTGTAAATCATCATGCCTTTCGCTTTCGCACGTGATGTTGGCTGAGATAGCATGCATTTTAACCCCGCCCACCACTTAATTCGTGCCATCGACTAGGGACACCTTTCCCGTTCCCTTACCCATATGTAGTAAAGATGGAAAATCATTGAGTTTAGCCGGTGTCATTAACATGAAGAAACTGTGCTATGGTTCCTTCTTCTGGTTTAATGCCTCAAGATATTGTTAAAATTACCTATACCTACTCTTACTCGACTTTTATGATGACCACTACTCGCTCTACTCATATAAGTACTTGCCTGTTACGTAAACTAACTCGAATTTATTCATAAAATACATACGTAATTTCTTATAAAATTCGCAAAATGTATAATATATGCTAAGTACGTAGTCACTTTCACAATCTTAAAATTGAAGAACATGCTTCATCTGATTCGAGATTCAACGTGCAACGTAAATGATTGCAAACTATCAAAATCGTTAGTTTTGAAAGAGCAATAAATGGCAAATGTTCTGGCAATAAACTGCCTATGTTTTACAATCTTTAGTAGGTACCGCTCGTTATTATTGGGTTATTTTATTTAATGTACATTTATTGGGTGAAGGGAATATTATCATGAAATAAAGTAAGTAATCATGTTCTTTAATGGTAATGTTAAAGTGACCAAGGAGCTAACAGTTACAATTACTCGTAATTTACCTAAAGCAAATTATTGTACCGTATAGCTACTGTACGGTGTTCCTCACAATCTTTAATCATACTGGTTCCCTTAGCCTCTTTTTTTTATTTGCGGATGGAAAATCATCTAATGACGCCTTTCGCTCTGGGTGGAGCGTAAGGGAGTGTCAGACTTTTACTGACTAAAAACCACCCGTGTTCCTTCAGTGCCCTTACGTTCCGGAGCCGCGGTATCTCTTTCGAACAGCCCGCAGCCCCGGCAGGCGTCGGCCCTTGCGGGCCCCTTCACGCTGCTGACAGCTCTTTGAGGCGCGCGTGGAACAAAACGCGCCGTCGACACGGCCTGTCGTCGTTAGACGGACCCCTGACTCGCCTAGGTTCCTAATTAGGATAGAAGTAAGGAAAGTGTAATCGCATTTAGGAGTTTAGAATCAATCTCACCAATGTTGTCTCGTAACGAAGGAAGTGGATGTAAGCATGTGCTTTTCAACAAAAACCATCATAACTATTTAGGTAGCAAAGACTTAAGAAGCGAAAGCTTTAAAGTTTCATTGAAATATAATCAGACTGATAATTCATTATATTGTACAGTCTCTCAACATAATTAAATCCACTGCTAAACACCGGCCTCCCCAAAGGAATGACATAAAGCACTACCGTGCCTCAGTACCCTGAGCCACCTGCATCCATCGACTTCCTGTAGGTCGTTACTCCATCTCTTCGGAGCCACTCTTACACTTTCCTTACCTGTACGAGTCTGCCCCTGACAAACCCCATCGATTGTCGGTTCTTTATGCTATATGACTGGCCCATTGCCAACTTCAGCTTTCTGATCCGTTATTAAATCTTTATACAATACATTATAATCGTTGGTGCGTATTTTTCACGCCAAATAAATCATGAGATTATTTCTCATGATTTATATGGCGTGAAAAATATAAAACAAGAAAGTGACCGTATAAAATAATGCGACATATTTTTTATCAAATGTTTTCGAAAAAGTGGGATCGTTATTTGAATACAATGAAATTAATAAATACGTCGATCTTTTAAAACATTACCATGCTGAAATAAAGAGTTACAAAACAAATAGTTACAAAACAAAGAGTTATAAAATTTTGTGTGGTTTTTTATTATTTATGTTAAGTTTAATAATATAAAGAAGAAGAATAATATTAGAAATATCAAGGACTGATAATCGACAATATGTATACCTCTGTAATTAGCTTATTCATATTACATTTCATTCATTACATTGTTATAAGTACTTGATATTCGTACTCTATGGGATCGTGGTATCTACGGTTTTCAATCTTTACCTTATTGTTACAAATGTCAGATTGAAACTGCTTGCGTTGCAACATCAAAAGTCCAATTTCAAATCGACCGAATTACCGTGAAGCCAAAGTGAACGCTGATTCTTTGAGAATATTTTGTGATAAGCTATTTTTTTAAATGAACTTTTAATAGGCTTACTTTGTGACTTTAAAGTTTATGACCAATAAACATTCATTTCACCCTACAAAAATACGTAAATGTAATAAATGAAATGTACAAAGTACATGATATGGCACTTACTATGGTATGGTATGGAGGGTAGGTTGTTCTGTAAGAGCCAGGAGGATCAGGAGGGTAATCAAATTTGTAGGGAGAAAAAAATATATAAATGGTTTCTTAACTAAAAAACTGGTGGTAACAAAAACAAAAACAAAAAACTCTAAAAAGCTTGGCGCGCTCAGCAGAGCGGGACAGTATTTCATACCGGAATACCGCCTGCAACTGTACAAGGCGCAGGTGCGGCCTCACATGGAATACTGTCCCCATCTCTGGGCTGGGGCTCCCCAGTGCCAGCTCCATCCATTTGACCGCATCCAGCGCAGAGCGGCTCGAATCGTCGACGACCGAGTGCTTTGCGATCGGCTCGATTCACTGGCGCTGCGAAGAGATGTTGCATCTCTTTGTATTTTCTTTCGTATCTACCACGGGGAGTGCTCTGACAAATTTTTCTTGCCTATCCTTTAGTGTCAATCGCAAAATAAAATAATGGTTACCTTATCAGAAGATGCATGTTATCAATAATTATTTCACATTTCTGTGGTTTAGTTGTAGGAAGATTAATCAAGTACTCCTTTAAAAAAATGGTATTGGTTATTATGAAATCAAGAATATGTAGAAATTTAATAGAATTTTTATTAGTTGACATATCTTTTTACTAACTAGTAGATAGCGCCTGAAAACCTTACAAATAACGACTAGCGCGGAATTTTGCTCAAACACGCACCTTAATAATTCACACACGTAATAATTCCCATTTTTTATACCCAACTCTATAGAAAATATAGTCGCGGCAAACAGTGCCATCTGTTGTAATTAGATGTATCTATGTATCTACACTTACATCTAGTAGGCGTGAATCTAATTTCATCTATGGCGTTGTTCAAGGTTTTTAGCTCTATTCAGCGTCTTAATGCTTAAACCCACTAGCAGCACAGAATAAATAATAGTAGGTACTACAAGCAGGATGGAACCCTTTTAGATCTTGGTTAGTCTAACAGCGAACTTGCGGCCGGTGACTAGATTAACGTTACTTACTTATTTGTGTGCATTGCATTTATTCGTTATCATTAGAAATGTAGTGTACAGTAGGTCAATGTCGTCGCTCGTGATGACTGGGGTACACAAATAACCTACCTACGTGTTTATGTCTTCAACGATAAAATCATTCATCATATCTATTACGAAGACTGTTTTCATCGTTGTGCTAGGAAGAGAAATTAATTGTTTATTTGACAAATGACACAGAAATGTCTGTTTTTGTCGTTTTTGTAATGCAGTGTTGCGGCTGCGGATGTATGTGAAAGTGTTTCCGTGGTTCTACCGATGTGATAAAAAAAGACGAAACACCATAGGTTTTTAGTAATTTTAGTTTCATTTTCGGAAAAATGGGATCAAAGACTGCAGCAGTCTTACGTCAGGTGAACTGTTGGCAAGTTTATCAGTATAATAATATAAAAAGCTTATGAAAGAAACTGTAACTTTAACTATTAAATAAAATATGCAAATAAAACACACACACACACACACACACACAAATATGTATGGTCATATCAGGCAAGGAGTTCCAAAGACGTGTAGCCTGCACTGTGAAGGAGTTACTATAGAACTCGGTAAAATGATGTTAGAAATAAAAACCTATCACGAGATGAGGACAGATAGTGAAATTTACTCTTAACATAAGAAGGCAAAGATGTGTCGTTTAATATGGAAAATAGAACAAGCAATATTCTACAAATTGCGCCTATGCCGGATTGTAAGCCAGTTAATCTTAGATCGATATTGCGAAATATGGTTATACTTAGGAAAATAAATCTTATAGAGTTAGTTATTAAGAAGGCGTTCCAGCTTATTCAGAAGATCTTAGGACAGATTCGGGTAACACACTTCTGCTCAGATTAATTGCTGCTATGCAGTTACAGTTACAGGCTTATGAGCAGATTATGCAATTAGTGCAATACATATATGAATTGAAAGCGTCCCAAACTCAAAGTCTGTTCAATGAATAAATAGAATATGAATCTTCTAAAACATTGTCACCCTCTAAAACAATCAATTTGACTGTTTTTGTCACATCAAGAACAGCAGAAAGGATTACTTGCAGTAGAAGAAAATTAAAGAAAGACATAAAAATTAATAAATATGTTAGGAAAGTGCAAAAGTTAATTAAAACTAAAATTAATATAAAACATTATATAAATGTAATGAAAGGCAAAAATTCATTAATTAACTTAAATTATTATTTGAGGTGGAAGATATGAAAAACTGATCAGACTGAAATAGAGTGTCTCAGTTCAGAAGTTTTATTACTCCCTACAAATTATATCAAATAAATATGCATCGGCTCAGGTTGAGGTAAAAGAACACATATTGGCCGTGAATGATCATGTAAAGTATAAACAGTGCCATGACAAAGAATATAAACTTAAAAAGTAATTTAGATATTAAAAACATAAAGTTATTATGTATTGTGATGCATAGCATAGCATAATAGCATAAACACTCACGCCTGTCACCCAGAGGGGTAGGCAGCGACCACGGACTTCCATTTGACACGATCCTGACATACCTCTTTCGCCTACTTTACATCCATATATCTACGCATACATGCTCGTCGGCACGGTAATATTCCTAGATAATATTACCGTGTCATAATTTCAAATTAAAGCATGTATAGATAATATTTTTTTCAAATGTTAAGCTGTTCCATAAATGTATAATTCAAAAATTGAGTTCTGTTGAGCACTATGGACAATTAGTTTCGTTACCACACGCTTGTTGTGAAAAAGTTGTGTTTGTTCCAGTAAGTGCACGTCGCTTAGAAAGTTTAGAAGTAACATAGTAAAAAAACTTTCATCACTTACATACCAAAACAATCCTGATTTTTGTATGGAGCATTATTTAAGCTTATTTGCTTTGTTTCTTTAATACTTTTACTTCTAAAACATTCTCCTTGAACAATAGCAAGGCATTTAATGAATGAGCGACAGTAGAAGTCCATTAGAGCAGACAACGGTTATACGAACTTAAAAATGATATCGAATTTAAGGAATATATAAAAAAATATTTAAAAGACTGCGCTCCATATCCAAGTGTTTGTATTTGAGCAACAAATAAAGACGGCTTCCAATACAGTTAAAATGACATGGAGTGTAATTGATGATGAAACTGGTAAGGTCAACTCTCGCAATTCAAACTACCAGTTAAGTTTTTACAACAAATTAATTAAATTAGATCAGAACGTTGCAATAGTTTTTGAGAAATATTTTACTGATATTCCGATCTTAACAACTAAGTCACTGAATTCTTCTCCTGCCGTCGAGGAATCATTACTTAAACCAAACGTAAATGTGTGTACATAGAATTTTACATTTCCATGCCACCATGCTGGTTTTTTAAAAATCCTAACAAAAATTGTACAAAATAAATTCATTGCGAGCTGATTAGTTTTTGAAATCGATCGGTAAAGCCGTTTAAAAGTTATTCCAAAAGAACATTTTTTTTTAATTTTTATTTTCAAAATTTCTCAAAATCTACTCGTCCGAATCAGTTCATATTAGCACCAAATCTATTCCACATTGAGATCTTTAGAACGCCGCAAACCGCATCTTAATCGATCAAGACGTTCAAAAGTTAAATACATACATCCATACAGACTTCCACGTGAAACTCGTCGAAATAGCTTCCTGTGATCCCCAAACGTCGAGATCTGATGAAAACTCGATTTCGAAAATTTTGAAAATTTTCAATTTTCTTAGCGGGAAGTTAAAAATCAAACGCAAAATTCAATTTTGACCTTCACTGACGCATACCATCGGTGCACTTGTGTTTGAGATCGAAGGTCGAATAATAATATAATAAAGAAAGGCATTAATAACAAACAATTAATGCCTTGTTATTAGTTATCTTGGTACAAGGTGAACTTGATAAGTTAATTCTAAAGTTGCATTCGATTAATTAATGTTGTAATTATAATACAATTTTCTACACAAATAACGCATTTTTATGTATATCGGAGTTCAAATTTTCCGACTGTAAAAATGTATTCAAATTCTGAAAAAATTTAAAGGTCTCGCAAGTACGATGGATGACGGATTGGTTCCAGTTGAAGGTCCGTAATTTTGAAACACCCCCTCGGACAATGTGTTTGGCACTAGCGGCGGCACTCGGCGTCGACATATCGAATAGTGTGCAGTTTCGTAGTCACTTGGAAGGGAAGGCTAAATTGGCCTCTAAAAAACTTTGACGGGCTCAGCAGAGCGGGACAATATTTTATGCCGGCACATCACTTGCAACTTTACATAGCGCAAGTTTGACCTCACATGGAATACTGTTCTCATCTCTAGACCGTGGCACCCCAGCTCAGTCCATTTGACCGCATCCAGCGCAGAGCGGTTCTAATCGTCAACGACCGAGTTCTTTCTGATCGGCTCGATTCACTGGCGCTGCGTAGGGATCATCCTTTTTGCATCTCTTTGCATTTTCTATCGCATATACCACGGGATGTGCTCAGAAATTGTTCGGATTAATTCCAACGCACATCGCGTCAAAATTCACGATACCATCCACACCATCTGCATGCTTGGCGGTCCACCACTGCGCATTTTACAAGGAGTTTTTTTCCTTGTACAATTTTTATGTGGAATTCTTTACCACCGGCAATTTTGCCAGACCGATGCGAATTAAGGACCTTCAACAAAAGAGCTTACTCTTTTCTAAAAAG
>CAJQZP010000840.1:1295000-1453809 GCA_907164705.1 Parnassius apollo
CACTGCAAGACCTCAGGACATAGTCAGTTCATTTTGCATAGATCGGACCATAAACAATAATTAAAAAAGCTGAAGGAGTACCTTCAGCTTTTTTAATTTAACAATGACATCGACATCGGGACGTCAGTCATCTCAGTCCCCCGTGACCATGGGTGCTGGAAAGCGCCCGAAACGTCGGGAATTAAAAATAAAAAGTAAAAATAAACGCGATAAAATCCGTAAAAGTAGTTTTAATCATGTGCAATGTTCGCGTAAATATAAGAAATCAATTGTTCTCGATATAATTTACCTATTTAACAATACAATCTATTATTATACCTACTGATCATTCTACCTATGTTTATTCTATGATAAAAAAACCAACCGCGCGAACACAGAGTAGCGCACATTTTTGTTTGAAATAGCTGTTCTAGTACGTAAGTACATATTACTTCAATGGGTTTAACACAAAAACAGTGTGTTGACCGGATGATTTCTGCATTTGGTGATGAAGCCCCAACCAAAACCACAATTTATCGCTGGTTTGCTGAATTTCAACGTGGACGTGTCAAGCTCAGTGATGATCCCCGTCAAGGTCGTCCAAAAACTGCAGTTACCCAAGAAAACGTTGATGCTGTGCGTAAGCTGATTGAGGAAGATCGACATGTACATACCGCGAAATTCAGGCAACTTTAGACATTGGCATGAATCAAATACAAATAATCTTGCATGAACAACTAGGTGTAAAAAAGTTGTTTTCCCGATGGATACCGAATTCGCTCTGTGACCGAACCCGAAACAAAAAACCAGTCACGAGTTTGGGTGTTCGAAAATGAGTTAAAGCCAACAAAAATTGTTCGTTCACGGGGTGTTGCAAAAAAAATGGTGGCCATGTTTGTCTCCAAAACTGGCCATGTTACGACTATTCCTCTTGAGGGACAAAAAACGGTTAATGCAGAATGGTATGCTAGCATTTGTTTGCCACAGGTCGTTTCTGAACTCCGTAAAGAGAACAGCGACCGCCGCATCATCCTCCATCACGACAATGCGAGTTCTCACACCGCACACAGAACAAAAGAGTTTTTAGAGCAAGAAAACATAGAATTATTAGACCATCCGCCGTACAGCCCCGACCTAAGCCCTAATGATTTCTATGCTTTCCCTAAAATAAAGAATAAATTGCGTGGACAGAGATTTTCATCATCTGAAGAAGCTGTGGACGCCTACAAAACGGCCATTTTGGAGACCCCAACTTCCAAATGGAATGGTTGCTTCAATGATTGGTTCCATCGTATGGAAAAATGTGTCAAATTTCGCGGAGAATACTTCGAAAAGCAATAAATACATTTTTAAATGGTAATGTTGTGTCACTTCCTTGATTCCCGAAATTTTCAGTGCCGCCCTCGTACTTGTTTTAATATAGGTGGTGTTGCGAGATATCTTAAAATTTTGAAAAACCATATGAATTTTTTAATCCTAGTCATTAAAAGTTCAATATGTAGATACCAGGATAATCGCTAATCCAATAGTATTTCAAGATATTTTGTACTTGATACTTTGTTTATGTGAGGCCATGAGCAGTTAGAGTTATTAAGGTCAACACAAGCATGAATTTTAATATCAAAATTAGGTTGAGTCCTATTGTAGTTAGTAAAACATATATAGTTAGTCTTAGATGTATTGATAGTTAATAAATGTAGTCTTAACCACTCTGCAAGCTTGGCTAACCCCATTTTTGCGCTATGCCGGCCATCTTCCCAGCTTTGACCACAGAATGCCAAAGCAGTTTCATCTGTATACGAGAACACGTGCCTATTTTGTAGCGACATATTACAAGAGGAGTTTACGTAAACCAAAAATAGAGTCGCACTCGGTACACTCCCCTGTGGGACACCGTAGGTAATGGTAGAGTCATGACTACAATGCTCTCCTATTTTTACCTATTGTCTACGGTATGTTAAGTAATCTTTAAGTAAATCTGGGGGTTTACCTTGTATGCCTATTTGTTCAAGTTTCTTTACAAGTGTGGAGACAGAGACGCTATCAAAGGTTTTTTTTATGTCGAGAAAAACTGTTAAATATTTATTTCCTTTGTCGACTTGGGTCAATAATGAGTGACGTTAGTCCTGATATAGCGTCTTCTGTGCAAAGACCTCGTCTGAAGCCATATTGTGACATTGAGAGTATATTTTATTAATTTAAATAATTAGTCAAACGGTTATTTAACAATTATTCTAAAATTTTGGATATTGCGGGAAGAACAGATATAGGTCTGTAGTTACTTGGATCGCTTCTGTCTCCACCCTTGTATACAGGAGTAATGAATTCCAACTTCAGAGCAGTAGGCAAAATGCCATCCCTAAAGCAAATATTAACCAGGTATGTTATTATGGGTACTAATATTATATTCGCCTGGTTTAGAAAATTGGTGGTTATATTGTCATATCTAGGGGCACTCTCTGTTTTTAGATTTATCAATATATTCCTAACCTCCGAATCATCAGTCTCCAGCAACGCAAAAGATAAAAAAGCTTACTGTTTTATCTATTGTGGAAAAATTAATGGAGTTAGGTTTTGATAGAATATCCTCCGCCAGGGATTTTCCAACATTGGCAAAGTATTTTATTAACTAAGTTAACGGATTCAAGGGGGGTCAATTCTATTTTCAACAACTCTATATTTTTGTCTTGTGACTGCTTGCGATGTGTGATATCATTTATTACTTTCCCGAGCATCTTAGGGTTTCCGGTGGCATTAATTATCTGTTGTCGCTCAAATTTGCGCTTAAGTTTTTTAATTAAACTGTTGCAGTGATTTCTATAGCGCTTATACGTGATCGTCAACACTTTATTTTCTGGATCAGATTTTAATTTTAATTGCATATTACGGTTCCTAATGCATTGTAGGACACCTTAAATCATCCAGGGTTTCTTTTTTATAGAAGACGGGGCAAACGAGCATGCGGCTCACCTGATGTTAAGTGCCTACCGCCGCCCTTGATCAACCGCAACACCAGGGGAATTGCAGGTGCGTTGCCGGCCTTTTAGAAAGGAGTAAGCTCTTTTTTTGAAGGTCCCCAAGTCGTATCGGTCCGGAAAAATCGCCGGTGATAAACTATTCCGAACACATTAACTAAACACAGAGGTCGTACGCGGAAGAAAACTCCTTGTGAAACGTACAGTAGCAGACCGCTAAGCATCCAGATAGTGTGGATGGTATCGGGACGTTTGCCGCGTAGTGCGTTCACGAAATTTGGCGGCTGGGATTAATCCGAACAATTCCTCAGAGCACAAGTGCCCTGAAACTGGGGAAATACGACAAAGGGGTTCTTTTTAGCGGTTAACGCGCAAACTTGTGTCTTCTGGGGGTTAAACTGGACTAGATTTAGTCTCCCCCAATCCGAGATTCTGTGCAGCAAAGACTCGACTTCAAACACAAGTTTGTCCCGGTACTCGGAGACGTTTTCCCGAGAAATATTGGCACGACCGGTGTACAGAGCATCAACAGTGCTGTCATCTGCATAGCAATGAATGTTACGGGTTTGCAACATATCATTGATATGCAGAAGAAACAGCGTTGGCGATAGCACGCAGCCTTGTGGAACACCAGCATTAATAGGCTTGTAATCGGAGCTTGCACCGTCTACAACGACCTTGATGCTCCGATCTGCAAGAAAGCTGGTGATCCAATCACACAATTTCTCGGGAAGCCCATAGGAAGGGAACTTCAAAAGAAGCGCTTTGTGCCAAACCCGATCGAAGGCTTTCGCAATGTCCAAACTAACGGCCAATGCCTCCCTCTTGGACTCTACTGCCTCCGCCCATCTATGAGTTAGGTAGACCAGAAGATCACCAGCTGATCGACCACGGCGAAAACCGTATTGACGGTCACTAATCAGCTGATGATCCTCAAGGTACCTCATGAGCTGGCAGTTGACAATGGACTCCATTGTTTTGGAGAACAAGGAGATGATGGCGATAGGCCGGTAGTTGGACGGGTCTGAGTGATCGCCTTTTTTAGGGATCGGGTGGACGAAAGCAGTCTTCCATGAATTTGAGACTACGCCTAGGGAGTAGGTGTACCGGAGAAGACGCGTTAAAACCGGTGCCAACTCTGGAACACACGTCCTCAGCACAATTGGGGGGATTCCGTCAGGCCCACTCGACTTGTGAATGTCCAGGGAGAGGAGTGCTTTGCGAACCGAGCGCTGTGTAAACTGCACTTCCAGCATGGAGCACTCACACCGCGGGATGGTCGGCGGCGTACTCCCCCCGTCATCGAGAGTTGAGTTGGACGCAAAGAAAGAGCCTAGCAGATCGGCTTTCTCCTTCGCGGTATGGGCCAGTGAGTCGTCCTCCCTGTGCAGAGATGGAATAGATGGCTGACAAAAATTCCCCTGGACAGCCTTGGCGAGAGACCAGAATTCACGGGTTCCAGAAGGAAGGCGAACTAGTTTCTCGCCAATTCTGCCTATGTGCTCTAACTTTGCCTTGGCAATGACTCTTTTCTTCTTCTATTTTGAAGGACCTAGAGGCGGAATTATACTTCTTTTTTAGAGCGCTGGTGTTTACATCCCGGGACGTTGATGAGTCAGCCCAGGCTTGGTAGCACTCCTGCTTATAGCATGATGCTATTTAACAGAAGCGACCAAACCATGGCTGAGATTTGCCTCCAATGGGCACCACAGAGGAAGGAATAAAAAGTTCCAGACCCTGAAGTACCACATCAGCGACAGAATCCGCAACAACGTTGGTATCGTCCGGCGAGAAGCAAAACCCGCCCCCAAGGGTAGGATGCAAAGAAAGACCGCATCCCATCCTACATCAGAGAGACATCAGCCGGAGAGGACACCTGCGTCTCGGTCAGAAAGAGCAGAGCCGGCCTCGCCGTCTCGAGATGGTAGTGGACGGCGTTTAGGTTAGAGTGAAGGCCCCTGATATTGCGGAAATTCACGGACAGCGTGGCAGGGGTCGCCTTGGTCTTGTTGCTCCGTTTGCCCCGAGCAGTTGTAGTCTTGAGCGGAATTTTGCCCCCCCCCCCCCCAGAATACGCGGGGCAGCCTGAGCACCCACGCTCAGCAGTGGAGTAACTTGGTCGTGGATGCCCAGCGAGGGATTCTCCAGGGGTGCTGGTACCCTCCTGGGGTAGATCTATCATTTAATTCCGCTACCATGTTAATTGGGGGGGGGGAATTGGGCCTTCGGCCTACCTAGCACTCACCAGACGAAACGTAGAGGCAGAGCTTCCACTTCACGCCGGTATTTTGTGAGGTCGTGGTAATACCCGGTTTGCGCCGGCCCATACGTGCAACAGCAAAGCTGCCGCGTGGCTCTACCACTGTTTTATTTTCATAATTGACTGACCTTTTGTATTTATTACTAAATGTACTTAATGATTTCTTATATTTACGCGAACACTACACATTGATTAAAACTGCTTGCACGGATTTTATCGCGTTTATTTTACTATTATTTTTAATTCCCGACGTTTCGGGCGCTTTCCAGCACCCATGGTCACGGGGGGGGGGGGGGGGAATAATAGTAAAATAAACGCGATAAAATCCGTAAAAGTAGTTTTAATCAATACTAAATGTACTTTTATGATATAGATTACTTAACTTAAGGAAAACTTCAGCAGTATAAACGAAGAGGTTGCTAATTTTTCTTCTTGGTAGCTTAGTGCCTTCACTTGATTTGTGCACGCCTATTTTTCTTAAGTAATTTATTAACACTAATTTTAATTTATTTTAAAAATAATTTCAACAAGATGTATATATACGTTTACACTATATGACAGTCCGGGGGGAAGAGGAAAAGGCTTTTTTATATTTATTTATTTTATACCGTTATTAGCGGGTTTTCGTTATTGGTAGATAATGTGCATATTGACGGTATGGGCTCGAGAAGCCGCCATTTTTAATCACATTCTTTATCCGTACGGACTATAAATATATAATTTGTAATAAAATTGACTACAGTACTATCTATCCTAGGTATGAACGATTGTCGCGACAAAACATATATATTGTGTTGAATATGACTTTAATCGGTCAAGTCGTTCAGAAGTTACACGATTACTAACGGACTCGTCAAGCATTATTATATTACAAAAATATTTTCCTACCAAAATCGGATAAATATCGTATACGGTGAAAATTTTAATTCGTTACTAAAATGAAAGAGGTAAGAAAAGAGACCTCCTTTGCAGGGCAGTCGGTGAACGCTGTGCTGTGATCTGTACCCTCTAATAATCTCGTAGTCACCGTTCTTGCGCTGGAGCGGGAACTCGAACTGGAGTGAACTGTTGCATGAACCCATGACCTGAAATTGAAATAGGAATTGAAATATCTCATGACTTCCGATATATGTTTCGTTCCATTCCGTTTAAGCCAGACGTAAAGTACAGTGTAACTACGTCAAGACTGCGAGACGTCAATTAGGACATCCACGACGTTTTCTGCAACCAGGGCACCACCACTTAGAAATGAGGTGAATTATTTGATAGATTTCATGGCGGAGAAGTTAATTTTATGGGAAAATGTAAAGGTCAATGTTCCTTTTTGTAATATTAGTTATATTTTATATTAATTAGGTAGATTGAAAATGGATAAACCAGACTACAGATATTCCTACAAGTAGAAAAATAAAATGAAAAGGTTAAAAAGTTGTAAATAACATTAAGCATGATACATCACACATCATTTTAGAAACCGGTTTGTTCGGGAACCTGGAAATCGTCAAGTCTGCTTGCGAGCCGATTCGTAATGACTCTTGGAAACAACACGTAGACGCGGCTCAGAAAGAAAATCGACTCGTAGTTCTTCAAGAGAGCGTTGTCGCCTTTCTTGAAGAACAAGACCACCGCACTTCTGCTCCACTCCTCCGGAGTAGTGCCACCATGGAGAACGGAATTAAAGAGCTTCTAAAGAAAATCAAGCCTCAAGTAACGGTTTTCCACTCGCTATCAGAAGCTCCTCCGTAATTCCTTCCACGCCCTTGGACTTGGCAGGATTTTTTAGTGTGCTGGAGAGCCATTCTAATCTCGCTCAGACTGACGTCCGGGATATCATCGGAATAGTGTCGAATAAGACTTGCTCTTGGATCGTTACTCAAACTTGCGTGTGGCTCCAACGATAATGTGTACAGCTGCCCATAGAACCTCTTAATCTCACTCAAAATCTCAGGTGTCCCGGAAACGATGCTGCCACACTCGGTCTTCAGCTTCGAGAGTTCGCACTTTCTGGCAAACACTTTGGAGCCCTGGTTCCGCTCAATCGCTTCTTCAATACGAGCTGTATTGAAGTTGCGTAAGTCCCGTTGCATGTTTTTGGAGATCTGTCTGTTCAGTTGCCTGTATGCTCTCAAATCTGCTGATGACTGCAGCTTCATTTCTAATACTCATTAATAATACTCTAGAAACCGCTAATTTTTTATTTAAAACGCAACTTCTCAATTAGATGACATTGTGTAACTTTTGTTACACTTCACTTCAGTTCCTATTAGCGTCATCTGTTAAACGAATTATTATAGGACCTAATTCGCCTGTTATGCGTAGCTAAAATACTCAACTATAATTATTTATTTATTTCTCACCGCAAACGACATGGTAGACATTAGTGTTACATCTCAATTTATAACAATATTATGTCATTCGTGGGAGGCTGGTGCTCGTGTAGTTTTTTGGGTTCACCCCCTCCTCCCGGAATTTACTTGGCAACTAGTATAATATTATACTGAGATCACATATTATGTTATGGTTATGGAATGTTAAGGTGTTGTCAAATATAATACCAAGATATTTGATACTGTTAGTCTTCTCCAAAACGGGACATGAACATTGGAAAGTGTTAGGATTACTACAACAGTGAACAATGATTTTATGCACGTCTCCAGGTAAAGATAACGGATGGCAAAAGGCATGTTTTCTTACAACTTAGAGTTACTAAGTTCTCACTAAGCCAAGCAAGCACATACCGTATTAAAACCAACCCGTGATTGCCGGAAAACATTCTCCCGGGTGCTTCCAGAGAAAAGGAGAACTGTGTCATCAGCAAATGCCCTTGCCATTGTGAAGATTAAGGTCACACAAATCATTGATAAAAATGAGAAATAGGGTCGGACCAAGTATGCTCCCCTGAGGAACACCAAAAATACAGGAGAAGTTGATGACACTAAGCAATTTGACACACTGAGATAGCTAGAAAATAATGTAAGTTGACGGCCTCGCACTCCAATATCCTCAAGCTTTTGTAGCAACAGCGAGATTAAGACGGTGTCTAAAGCTTTCTCTAGATCGAGAAAGATGGCTAAGTTCTTTCTACCCCAATCTAAGTATTGCGTAATGAAGTTGGTAACTAAAAGTAAGGTATCTGATGTTGATTCTTTTGCAAGAAAAACCAAACTGGGCATTTGATAAAAAATTATTGTGCTCAAGGTAGTTCTCCAGTCTAGAATTTATGTTTTTTTCAAAAACCTTAGAGAACGACGGCAGTATTGATATAGGACGATAATTATTACGTAGACTTCGGCCGACATTTTTTGCTAATTGGATATACCACGGCTCTTTTCACTAGGTACAGTTTCAGTAAAGTTTAAGATCCTCCTTAAGTGACAATAAAAATCACACTCATTGACATTTTTTATAAAACCAAAGCGAGTAGCGATCCCATAGTATACCTGTTATGGTTCCACCACACTATGCTCTTCACGCTGTCCATTGCTCTACTCCTCATGCTGCCGCGATGTTGCCCTCTCTGGCCACACAATGCTCTATACTCGCGTATTACGCACTACAAGTTGCTCGCGTTTGCAACACAATGCTTGTTGAAACCGTGGTAGCGTGCCCGCTATATGCATATTTACTTACTTATCTTCACGCACAATCCCTAACGGGGTAGCCAGAGAGAACAGATCGCCAAGTGTCATGATCCTTACATACCTCTTTCGCTTATTTCAGGTTTATTAACTTCTTCATACATGCACGTATAGGTATCCGAGTACTCTTGACCTTCCCCTCTTCGAGCAATTTGCTCACATGGTCTTCGAAAGTTAGTCTCGGTCTACCTCGACACCTTTTAATATTTACTTTCGCTCTATATATTTTCTTCACCATTCGGTCTTCACTCATTCGCTCAACGTGCCCAAACTATTGGAGTACGCCCCTATCAATTTTTGTGATAAGGTCATCTTTCAATCCTGCCATATTGCGAATCTCTTCGTTTCGCTTTCGATCGGCTATGGTAACGCCACACATTTTGCGAAGAGATCGCATCTCCACTGCATTCAACTTGCTTTTATGCTTCTTCTGGCATACCCAGGTTTCGCTGCCATATAACAAAGTCGGTACCAACACTGCGTTATGTATTGCAAGGCGTGCACTCTTCACCACGCCTTGCCTTTTGACTAATGCATTCAGGGCATCATTGACTTTGTTTCCGGCAGCGACACGCCTATCTACATCTAAATCACATCTTCCATCCCGGCTGAAAGCACTCCCCAAGTATACAATTTCATTTACCTGTTCTAGACATTCCTGATTTACCCATATTTCACATTTCGTTCTCTCTTCGTCCTTTTCAAATACCAATGCATATTTAGTATAGCTAATTATATCAATGTCATAAAAAAGAAATATAGGTCGTCATCTTCGCCAACGCAGATGATCATCAGACCATCTTCATCATCTATTCATCGCAATAGAACGATGCTTCCGTAACGAGCTTTCGATTCGAACTGCGCTATTTCCTATGCCACTCGACGAGTGTGGGGATTAAGTGGCTACTTCAGTCCATGGACACCTCTGTCCAACTTCAAACAAAGAAGAATTCATATAAGTTGTCACCTCTGAGGACTAATATGGAATGCATCAGTGTATTATTATTATACTGGCTCTCCGGCGTACAGCTCGGAACATAACGAACATACGACGAGCAGCTCTAACACTTATTGGCATACATTGATCTCTTAATCATATATAATAAAACATTTATTATTTTATTTCTTAATTAAATCAACATTTAGAATTGCTATAAACAGGTTGAGCTACTACGGTTTCTTCCTTGCCTTACCTTTAAAATACCAGCAACCCTTTGTGTCCTCTTTTTTTCCGACAAATGCGTATGTTTCTTCAAATAATCCAGAAGTGCAGGCTCCATCATACACACGGCTCGATGGTAGAAATATTCCACCATCCTGTAGAAGCTAGGATTGAGGTCGGTGCCCACGCCATCCAAGTGCTTCGGTATTTCGTACCGTCTCACCAAAATCTTTTGTAAACGGCCCCCTTTATTACTAAACGCATTTTTTATGTTTGTAAAAGATACTGCAAGCATTTATAATTATGTAAAATAAAAACTAGTAAAAAAATTCGAAACGTTCTTTGTCAATTTGACAACGATTTGACAAAATGCTTGATCTGAAATATTTAAGAAGTTTTTTATTAACTTAGCAAAGGGCAAAAGGATTGGCCAGCGTTTTAGAGTTTTGTAATAAATATTTTGTTCCAAACTTTTACATTTTTAATGATTAAGTCTATTCGGTCAATGTAATCATATCCAGATATATATTACGACTAGCTTTTTACCCGCAGCTACGCTCGCGTGGGCTTCCGTTGAGGAACATCATTAATACTGCTCCATATAAAAATCTTTAAAGTTGGATCCCTTGTAGAGTCGCCTAGTTGTCACGTTTGTTAGTCAAGTGATATCTTTTAAATTCTCAGAGATTATTAGATTTTTAGAATTGCATTAATATCATACGTCTAGAAACCTCTGTCACTTTTTAAATCGGTCATGATTTCCGAGGTAGGTTACATTATTTACTTTTTACTCTTTACATTTATTCGTAAATTAAGGTAATTTAATTTTGACCAAATAATGTCAAATTTCGTCGTCGTCTATTAATGTACGGCAGTGTTAATTTGCGATATTTGTTTTACAATATCATTGGCCTATTGAATAGGTATTGATTGGCACTATAAAATAGTTGCTTATATTTTTATTAATCCATCAAATAAAAACTTACATCGGATAACTTAATGCCAAAGGAAGTTATTGAAATTATTGATATGCCGATATACACCCAATAAGTATAGTTAGTAAAAAGTTTTTCTTTTAATCACAGTTTTGTATAAATATCCATAAAACAGTTTAATAATATCCACTGGCCATTACCGGATGATTTACCGTAATTGCCACGTGTAGCAAAATAAACTAACTAAACGAGCATGTATATACATATACTGTGTATACACATTATGTATATATAAACACGTTCATAAAATTTTGCAAACTACAATGTCTTTTTGTCGGGCAATGAAAAACTGCTACAATATGTTAGAATAAGAAGGTAAATTTTGACATTTACAAATAGCTTGGTAATTGGCTGAGATATTTTAAGTTTTTTTGAGAAAATACACGAAAATTAAATTAAACAATGCAAAACAGTTCAGTTTTTTCAATAAGTGCTATTCAATAAAAAAAAAAAAAAAGTACTTATATTTATTCTTATCGGTTAGTTATTATTAGTTTATTTAGCAATAAATAGATGGCGCTAATTTCAGAATAAAACTTTGAAAGCCCACTTCAAATATCGCAATCATATCATAATAGCCTATTATTACTGACCATCTCATAATAATTCATAATTCTTTATTGCATGTCACAAAGTATAAAGTTGGAACTATACATTTACAGAACATGTGACATCCTGTACGGGCGTAGCATATTTAAAACAGAGTTTAAATTTTAATTAATATAGAATTCATTTTCATTTCATTCAAATTACAGTATTTATAGTACACAATATATAAATTATATTATAAAATGTCAGACTAAATAATACTTACACATTTATTTTAAAAATTAAATTTCATTAAATATTGTCAACTGATCATTCATTTATATTATGTAAATAAAGTTTAAAATTTTTGATGAAAAATACTAACAATGTCAATTATGTAAATAGAAATAAAGAAAATTGTAAAATAATTAAAATTGATTTATAAATTTATCATTAAAATATTCATTCAAACTGTAATATGTTTTTACTTGAGTACTATTTCAAATTTACGACACTGGAGGGCTTTTACTATATTAGGTAAATGATTGTAAACCCTTATAGCCATATAGTAGGGACCATTTTTATATAATGTGAAATGTGTGGCAGGAGCAACCAGATTATAAACCTCGGCGTGTGCCGTAGCGACTGGGTCTATCTTCAAATCGCTGGAAATAATGAGGATTTTTCCTAACATATCGGCATAATTCAAACGGAGCGGCCAATACTCCGTGTGATAGTTCGGAGATGTTCTATATATACTGTTTACGATTCGAAATTTTGATAGCGTGATTTAGGCTTCGGTGTGTTTCGCTAGCGGCGCGACGACAGCGCCGCCACATCACCCCCCTGCTCAGACCGGAGGTCGACGGTACAGTCTAGTTGTCGACGAATGTACAAGTGCTAGTGGATTGCCTTGTAGTCTGCGGTGAGTCGAGAAGAAGGCAAGGAATCTGCGAGAGTGCCATGAAGCAGAGTCGAGGAGTAAGGCTTAGAGCCGTGCCGAACACTGTAGCGCAGAGTGTAGCTTGAAGGAACAGGAAGCATTATTATTCCAATGCTGCGATGAACCTTGTGAAGCTAGATGGCTTGCAGGATATGAAGATTGCAGACGATATCTGCTTGGGAGCAAATGGGTGGGGTATTCTATGACGATGATGAAGCTTGAAGTTTCCGAAGGTTGTTGGTTGCGTGTTCATATCACGTCGGGTGGTCACCACTGTGGCCGTGGTGAGGAAAAGGGGAGATCTCCCGCCGGGAAAGGTGTTTTGCCCGGGGAGCGGCCAACGCTCCGTGTGATAGTTCGGAGCTGTTCTATATATACTGTTTATGATTCGAAATTTTGATAGCGTGATTTAGGCTTCGGTGTGTTTCGCTTGCGGCGCGACGACAGCGTCGCCACAGTGTCTTCTAGCCCGAATTTTGGACACGGTAGGCAGCTTATACGGCGACTAGCCATTTGTGCAGGACATGATTATGGCGCACGAGTGTGAGCACAAGAACAGGTGCACTCTCTATTTCCTCCCTCACTTTCATAGGCCGATGGTACGGTAATCCGATATGGCTGGAGGGAGATGGAGAGAGACAGGTGCAGGACTTTCCGGCTGCTACTAACAATTTCTAGAAATACCCAATTACGGATTGACCCGAGCATGGCTTTATCCCGTTTTTAGGCGGTAAAGCCATGTTGCAGCTATATCACTGGTATAGTTGTAACAGGACTCGACCGGGGGAGGACCACGCTCTCAGAGAATATCAGCGTCAAATAGCAGCTGAACGCTGCCGTGTTTCGTGTGGTGAGTGTAGAGAACCGGAGACTCTTTTATACTGGAAACGAGGCATTCTATCTTAGTCCTCACGGGTGACAAGACATCTGCGTTTTTATTCGTAATCGATGATAGATACAGTTCACTTGATGGTAAACGGATACTGTAGCTCATAGACATCTGCATTTATCCTCGGTTAAGCATCAAAAATGAAAATACAGATGCGTTGTTACCCCTTAGGACGAAGATGGAATGCCTCGTTTCCAGTAAAAAAGTCTTCGGTTCTCTATACTTACCATAGGAAACGCAGTAGCAATAAGTCGGTATTCTCTGGGAGTTTAGTTCCCGGTCGAGCCGAACTATTCTTGCTGCGTGCGTTCCGTGCAAAGCGACAGAGGGAAATAAAATAGGAGGTTGACAGCAGCACCTTCCTGGTAATAATACAAACTAATATAAAACTGCGGCTGCAAACTCGTCAGCCGAGCGTCCGAGCGATGGCAAATATTTTCTCTGAGGCAATCTATTGAAGGGGGGGGGCCTATGTGCAGCAGTGAACTTTTGACATGCCGTGACATGTTAGACATGTTGTGACATGATAGAATTTTTATCCCAATGTCGATACTCGAAAATCCACAGATTTATTGCATTTAAAACTTACAACAATCTATACCTACATATAAATAAAATTGTAATGTCTGTAAATTCGAAATAACTGCCTTATATTTGAATGTGATTAAGAGATGTGCTACGGACGGCGAATGGAGCGAGCGCTCGTCACCTCACACCTCACACGGCATCGACACGTCTCCCGCACCCGCACTGGCAAGCGAAGCAGCGCCCGCGCGACCAATCTGAGCACAGTCCCCCCTACGGGAGTCGGGAGTAAAACTAGGGCCGTCATTCTGCATTCGCGGCAAAGAAGAGCTCCAGTACACAACAAGAAATATCAAGATCCCTCTGACTCCTCTATTAGGAGTAGAATAGTGATAGATTATAATTAAACACTGGCCGCATCTTGTAAATAGTTAAATAAATTTCTGTTAGTTTTTCGTACCAACATTTAATTAATAACATCCCAGCAATAGTTTCTCAGTAAATAGTTAATAGGTTAAAGTGAGATAGAATATCACAGTTTCTTTCTTCATACATAAGTAGATACATAAATAATTAGCAACTACAGTCCACTTAGCTCTCCATCCACTACATGAATAACCATTTTTAAAATTGTTGCCTTTGTCTGTTTGTCCAGGTTAATTTTCAGAATGGTTAAATTAATTGTAATATAATTAATTACTTTCGCGAACAGATACAGAGCAATGCCACAAGTAATCCTGGCTCTATTTTAACCGAAAAATTAGGATTTTTCTGTAATCGAAAAATTGTTCAAATAAATAGTCATTGAATATTTTAAATCTATTAACACTATAATGATAGATATTACTCAAGCCATGGCGTTTTTCTAGTATAAAATAAAAGTTTAAATAGATTTAGTATGGATTTTTATGGGAGATCAATAAAACACATCAAAAATAATTTACACAATTTATACAATATATGATAGGAATCATTTATCAAGCCTGCAAATGGGATTGGCTTGGACCATTTGAAGGTCGACCTTGGGCCCCACGAGGTCGCGGATGTTGTTGAGGCCGTATTTAATCATGGTGGGACGTTCCAGCGACAAGCCCCAAGCAATCACGTTCACGTCTTCCGGAAGACCCATCGGCAGCAGCATCTCTGGTCTGAACACGCCAGAGTTGCCAATCTCAATCCATTTCCCGAGACCTATTAAACAATTTTCATTCATAAATTGTACGCACACACATACAAAGACAAACACAGACATCCAGTACAGGCTCATGTGTTACAGTACAGGTTAAAAGTGTCTTATTCTTGATATAGATCTAATTGCTAGCAATAAAACTTTATAATACTAGTGAAAGTGTTCATTTAAACCACTGGCTTTAAAATGCATGTAGGTACATAGAGTATTTAAGCACAGAGAACGTCTGTCAGGAAAAAAACTTGGAACGGACTGGAATTAATTCGTTAATAAAGGCCCGATACGATTTACGTACACAATGACCTGTATACATCTCTTTAAATTTAAAACTTTAGAATCGGACTTTAAGAGACCTCAAATCGTGGAAACATGTTAAAATTTAGATTTTCGAAAATCGTACCTTTTGCAGCAACATCTAATAAATACGAAATTAATAAATGCTAGTTATAATGACGTAATAGATATACTCCATGTAAAAAGTAATTTCTTAGGTCTCATTTCTAAGGGGGTTTGAGATGCAATTTTCCTCACGATGTTTTCATTGATTGTCGCACATGTGTGTTACTCCATATGCAACACTATGCTGATTATATATATGGAAAACATTTCAGATATTCCCCATTAGGTGACGCTAATAAATATATAATATAGATAATAAATAATCGGTTTTAGTTTCATTTTTTTTAAGTTTAATGTTCCCGTTTCTACATCAAAGCATCGATAACGTTGTTAAAGGTTACTAAGTTTTAAATGCATTACGATATAATAGTAGGGAATATGTGTGATTGTTTTATTGTATAAATCTAATTATTATGGCTTCTATCAAACATAAAAATTATATTAACTTTTTACGCCACTTTAGTGTCATGAAAAAAAAACTGAAGAATCAATTCAAACAGCAGTCACATTGGTAGCATCTTGGATGACGTCGCTCGGTCCATTAGATGCTATAATAATAGCATATCCTAGCTAGCATAAGAGAGCGCCTCTATGTTTTTGAATTCGTTTCTTTTACAAAAATACATTTTCTAGCATACTTGTAAGCAGCTGGAGAGTAAAAATAGAGTTAGAGAATTTACGAAAAGAAGGATTAAATTTACGACGAGATAATCCTGCCTTCGTCGATTGCTTATTGAGATTGACTCTATCATAAACGGCTTGCGTTTCTACTGTGGCATTTAAGGAATTAACCATATTTTTTTAAATATCAAACTTCTTTTATAAATGTTTAACTAAATCTTTTAAGTTACCAAAGTTGGCCTAGTTTTAATTTTAGCCTGATCTTTTTTGTAAATTGCGAACTTGCAACTTCAATGCAATTTTCCTCGGACTTTGAAATATTGACTCCGAGTCTGATACAACACTGATTGGTGTAACTCTGGTAGCCTCCGCATTTGTTTCATTATTCTGAAATTATAAAAAGGTGATGTCAAGAAAAAATTGAATAAAATCTGTGGTTAAGACTAATAGGCAAATGTTCAGCTTTGCTTGGCTGTACCGCTATAAATAACATACAACTTAATTCACTTGCAAAACGAGGAAATGATGAGGAATGACTTTTTTTTAATTGTACGACCAGTCTTTTCGTAGTACAAATCTTCGCTTCTAAAGTACTTTGAGCACAATTTTGATGTAGCAGATGGAAGCGAATTTTCTTCTCTGCGCTTTATTTGGACAAACCGTATCCACTTTTCACGCACTGCGGTATTAACTGACGGAAACCTAAAATTACCAGATACGTGCTTATACAAAAACCGTAATTATAAGGCCGGTTCATAGAACTCCGTAAGCAAATGATTTTAAAAACATGATATGTTTGTAAGTGGCTTGTAAATTTTATGTTATTATGTCAATTTAATCAGATGCAACACTTATAGATCCACATCAATAAAAAACCGTCACTTTAAGTGTTTGTTTACCTTATTTCCTAACTCAGGTTAAACCTTCAACTTCTTGCATTTTATATCTTTAACAATGCAAATTGTTTTTAATTCAACAAACCTATAGACCTCCCCTATCAGTGTAAGCCAGGATCTATAAGGCTTCGTCTTTGAAAACTACCAGACAATGAAGCCCGGTGTGTAAAAACACAGCAAGTATCCTCAGCATGCTCAAAAGCAACACAGAAAATCTAATCAGCACGCGTAAACAAACATTTTCCCACCCTTTCTCCGCATAAAGTAAGCTACTTAGCATAATTGGTATATGCTACTCATCTTTGTTAGTATGGGTACAGTATCGTTGATTGTTTCACCTCCTTAAATATTGTAGATGATTAAATCGGCATTCTGTATTTTTTATCGATAACGCCAACCGTCAATCATAACACTTTTGTAAATAAATAGTGACACTACTGGATAACAGAGGGCGCTTATGACAAAATAGTAAATGTTCCAGAAAAATTAACTAGATATATTAAAATTTAAAGATTATTTTGTAAGCATACATTATACTTACGATAATAAACCGAAATCACGTTCATTTTTTGCTCCATATCGTGACTTACAATATCTTAATGCACAACCGGGCATATTTTCTTTAAAAATAATTTTTAAATTTACGAAGCGATTGCGTTTTGACCTTTTGACGACGTCACTAAGACTAAATGACAAAAATCGGAGATATATCCTATAGGACAAAAGTTACAGACGACAATTTTGTTACTGATGTCCGGTCTATTACTACTACATACTTAAATGTCTTTGGTCATATAACATAATACTACAGTTTAGTTCATTCTTAATTAAATAAAATTTTAAAATAGAATCTAAAAAAGTGTCACATCACAGTTTATGAAGTTGTTTTTCTAAACTTTATCCTTTTTTCGTAATTTGACCTATTGAAAATATAGATCTATTCCATGTTGTGGCAATTTTTTGTTATTGTTACGGACTTGAGGTTCGTGACAATAAAAATTGCCGATAGAATTACCTAAATTAACACTTTAATTTTCTTTACACAAATTAAAGTTTAAAACACCAATAATTAAGCACACTAATTCACTTTATTTCGCTCCGAAGCTTCGCTTGTCTCGCAAATCGCGTATTGCAGCGCCTTTATATAGGGCTCTTCCACGAAAACATCCAGAATATTCGAGTAAATACGCGCGCCAACCGACCAAGCGCAGAAAGTTCGAGTTTGGGGCTTCCAGAAAGCTTAGTTCTTCAATTCGATACTAGATGGCGCTGTCGGTTGAAAATTAGTGATGTCATTTTCTGGAAAGCTCTCTCTTTGCTCTGTTACCCGACACTAGATGGCGCTAGTGCCAGAAGTCAACTTAGCCGCGCAACACTGCCCCCTCCTAAGACATGCTCGTCCAGGCGATCCACATGGACGATCTTAGGAGGCCCTCTTGCGCCTTTCTGTATCCGGTAGGTTACATCGTTGATCCTGGTTACAATCCGGTACGGGCCGTCCCATTTAGCTTGAAGCTTAGGAGATTTCCCTTTGCTGCGGACTGGATTGTGCTACCACACTGGTGAACCTTCGTCGAAGCCTTTATTGTTCATTTTACGGTCGTACCGGGTTTTCATCTTCTCAGACATTTGCTAGCCCGATTGTCTGACGTGCTCATAAATGTCATTCATTTTGTTCCGCAAGTCATTTACATAATCGGTTATACTGCATGGGGTATCAGGTATCCCCGTGATCAGGTCTGCAGGCAGCCGTAATTCTCTTCCAAAGTTTGCGAAAGCTGGTGTCACTGCTGTACTTTAGTGAACAGCGCTTCGATATGACAACAATAACGGTTGTATGTGCTTGTCCCAATCTCGTTGCCGATTGTTTACAACTTTTGCTAGGTACCTCTCCAATGTCTGATTAAATCGTTCTACCATTCCATCAGATTGCGGGTGATAAGAAGTCGTTCTTGTTTTGTGAGTACCCATAACTCGGCAAGTTTCCTGGAATATTTGAGACTCAAAATTCCTTCCTTGATCGCTGTGAATCTCTAAAGGTACTCCAAAACGACAGAAGATTTCATGAACTAACTTATCCGCAACTGTTGAAGCTTCTTGATTTGGAATGGCGAAGACTTCTGGCCACTAAGTTAAGTAATCCATCACAACCATGAAATACTTGTTACCGCTTTCACTCTCCGGAAACGGTCCCGCCACGACAATGGCTATTCTCTCCCATGGTGCACCAACATTGTACAACTTCAATGCACCTCTCTACGAGTCTGAGGTCCCTTTACAGCCGCACAACTTGTATATTTGCGACACCAGTCCTCGACATCGTTTCGACAGTGGACCCAGTAAAACCGTTCTCGGATCTTCAGTAGAGTTCTTTTAACTCCCAGATGGCCTTCTGAACAATCATTATGGTACAGCTGTAGAACATCCGGTACTTTAGCTTTAGGGACAACCATTTGCAAATGACAGCTGTCTCCCCGCACATTTTCCCATTTACGACACAGAACTCCATCCTGCAGCAGCAAGATGTCCCACTGAGCCCAATAGCTTTTAGTGGTCGAACTCATCGCTGAGACGTCACTCCACTTGGGCTTGGGAGCACTGGCCTTTATCCATTCCAGAATCGGCTTGATGTCCGGATCTTCCCGCTGTGCATGTAGTAAGCTGTCCTTCCACTCGTTGCTGAGGTGGTCTGTCCTCAGCATCCTCGCGGATACCACTTCCTTACTCTCCTGCCTAGTACAATGTTTCCAATCTTCAGGACAAGGTCTTCTTGACAATGCATCTGCGTTGCCATGAGATTTCCCGCTCCGATGTCTGATAGTAAAGTCGTATCCCAGCTGCTGCTGGGCGGTGATGTTAGCACGATCGTTCACCTTCCCTTTCTAGGGTTCGCTTAGGGCAGCTGGATCGAAGATGGCCCCTTTCCCCACAGCCATAGCACCTAGGGCTGTATCCTTTATTGTGGTCGTGAATCGTAACTGCTGCACCTCTCTAGCGCGAGGGGAACGATGATCATGCCACCGCCAGGCGGTGCCGTTAGCTGCACTACCCTCTCGAGATCGATCAACTTCCCTTTCTAGGGTTCGTTTAGGGCAGCTGGATCGAAGGTGGCCCTTTCCCCCACAGCCATAGCACCTAGAGCTGTATCCTTTGTTGCGGTCGCGAACTGTAGCTGCTGCAACCTCTCTGACGCGATGTTGGGAACGATGATCCTGCCGCACGGCTTCCAACTCCAGTGCATGGGCCAAGGCGTCCTTAAGCGTCTCGTGGTGCCCGAGCCTCACAGCAGCTCTGACTTCCAGGTCGCGGATGCCGTCGATGAATGTATGCACCAGGTTCCCTTCAATGAGCGCAGGTACAGACCGGTATGCTTTTCGCACCAGCTTCGCCACCTCTAGAGCCCACTGGTGCAGGTTTTCGTTGATGCGCTGCACGCGATCTTTAAGCTGCGCACGAAAGACGTGTTCCAGGTGAGCGTCGCCATATCTCGCCTCCAATGCCTCAAGGAGTTGCTCATAAGTCACTTCCTCACCGAGAGTTTCCAGAACTGTTAAGGCCTGGTCGCGCAGGCCTAGTGTGAGAGCAGTCATGGCCTGACTTTTATTTCAGCCGTTTGCCTTCATAACAGCCTCGAACTGGATTTTGTAGGCCGCCCAGGAAGAAGTCCCGTCGAACGGCGGCACTTTGAATCCACGTACTGAAGGTGTTGTAGCTACCACGGGAGGTGTAGTTCCATCCCCCAGTTTGAGATTGTGCAGCGTTTTCTTCACATCAGCCACCACATTGTCTACCCGATTGTTCATTTGGTCGATTTGGGTTTTAGCTTCCTTGATTTGGGTTTCAGCCTTCGCGATTTGGGTTTCAGCTTCCGACAGGCGGTTGTCATGCTGAGCAACCCTTTCCTTGACCTCCTTTATCTCCTTCCCGAAGGTAGCGTGAAGATACTTCATGAGGAGCATTTGCTCTTCCAACCGACGGGCCTGTTCCTCTTGTCCGCCCCGCAGCTGATCTTCCAAACGACGGACCTGTTCTTCTTGTCCGCCCCGCAGCTGCTCTTCCAAACGACGGACCTGTTCCTCCTGTCGGCGGGCCTGTTCATCCTGTCGGCGAGCCTGTTCCTCCTGCTGCTCTTTCAACAGACGGTCCTGTTCCTCTCGTCCGCGCTGCAGCTGCTCCTGTAGCATCGCCATCAGAGCACCTAAGTCAGGTGCTGCAGATGTAGGAGCTACTGACGGGCCCGCAGCCTCCGTGGCTGGCAGTTGGCCCTCCGACGTCTGCGGCGTTGCACCACCAAATCTCCTTCTGGTCCGTCTCATGCTGGCGTTGACTGCGGGTACGGACACCTTCCGTTTCCTCTTTAGGTAAAATCGGCATGATTTTATCCCACTTCTGACACCAATTGTTACGGACTTGAGGTCGTGACAATAAAAATTGCCGATAGAATTACCTAAATTAACACTTTAATTTTCTTTACACAAATTAAAACTTAAAACACCAATAATTAATCACACGGATTCACTTTATTCCACTCCGAAGCATCGCTTGTCTCGCCAAATTCAATACTTCCCCGATCGCGTATTGCAGCGCCTTTATATAGGGCTCTTCCACGAAAACATCTCCAGAATATTCGAGCAAATACGCGCGCCAACCGACCAAGCGCAGAAAGTTCGAGTTTGGGGCTTCCAGAAAGCTTAATTCTTCAATTCGATACTAGATGGCGCTGTCGGTTGAAAGATAAGTGCTGTCATTTTCTGGAAAGCTCTCTCTTCGCTCTGTTACCCGACACTAGATGGCGCTAGTACCAGATGTCAACTTAGCCGCGCAACATTATTATTCAGCAAAGTTTTGAAAAGCTGATTGAAAAAAAACCGTCACAACTAGTTTATGACTGTTTTATCTAATTCAATCTAATTAGTTTACACTACATAGTGATGGTAATACAACCATATTATGGGTTATGCCCATTTTGTATCCAGATTTATGTCAGTTTAACAGTTTAACCACTGCTTTAAATCCATTAAATATGATAAAACATTGTCATTACCCGTAAATTTTCTTTCACAACATGGAAATGGCTGACAAATTTAAAGAAAGTCGGGCTAAAAAGTTATTGCAATTAATAAATAATCAAAATATTGAAAACAAAGAAAATTATGATAACAATAGCAAAGTTAAGCTGGTATAGAAAAAATATTGGGTAATTTTTGAAGTGAACTATAAATATTGATTTATGTTTTTATCTTAACTGAAATGTTTTCATAATAAAATTTTTGTATATTATTATAAAGCACTATTATTTTTTTGCAGAAAATCCAGTCATTACGCCAACAATTGAAAACTCAGGGAATAATGAGATAATAAAAAGAAAACTATTCAAGTGAATGTTTGGGTAAGTTTTTTGTAAATTGTTCAAAACCTATCTTCACCTCTTTACACAGCTTCTTGTTTACATAACATTTTTTATTTCATATTTTATTACATATTTCATTTCAGTTGAAAATGCGACTTTTGAAGGTTGGAATGACACTGAACCAGTTGCGCATTGCAGTTACAACCCTCCTGAAAACAACCTACCCATGCTAACTCCGCTAATGAATCCTTTCCGGAAGACGACGATGATTCAGTGAAGGACCCTAACTATAAATCTAGATCTTCCAGTAAGTCATCTAGTTTTTCTATCGGATCGTCAAGCTCGTCTAGCAGTTCATCTAGAAGCCCCTCTGTTTCTTCAGAAGAGACTACTCTCTCACCAGTAAGTACCGATAGACCGTTAGTGTCATATGGTAAAAACCAAATTGAACCACCCCCAATCCAACAATATGCACAGACAAATGAAGACGAAGTAGCTGAAAACAATACTAGTTTGATTGTAGAACAAAGGAAGGAGAATATAAAGAAAGGGAAGAAACGTATAGCAAGGGTAGATGACTGGCTAGCTAACAAAGCAAAGAAATTGCGTAATACCGGTCAAGCTTATGTTTCGCAATCAAAAACAAAAAAATCTGTTGCAGCACGTGCTATGAAACAACCTTGCGGGGATAAATGCAAAATGCAATGTTCTTCTAAAATCGAAGACGACCAGAGAAGACAGATTTTTTCTAAATATTGGGAACTAGGTGATATTACTTTGCAAAGAAACTTTATAAATAGCTGTACAAAACCTATTATGCCTGCAATTCGTTTTTCTGGTAAACAGAAACCCCGAGGTTATAATAACGCATTTTATTTTATAATCAACAATGAACAAATACGGGTATGTAAGAAGTTTTTTATGGCGACATTGGATGTGAATGACCGTGTTATAAGAACAGTATTTCGTATGAGAGAATTGGGTTTTGTTGAAATTGATAAAAGAGGCAAACATGGTCATCACAAAAAAGTTGATGAATCGATTAAGGAATCAGTTAGACAACACATAAATTCTATACCACAAATAGAAAGTCATTACATCAGAAAAAAATCAAGCCGGTAGTTCATTGATGGTGGTAAATGTATAGCAGATTTACATGCAGATTATAAAAATAATTGTTTGGAACAAGGAGTCTCAGTAGCGGACTATGAAATGTACGCCAAAATTTTCAATCAGGAATTCAACATAAGTTTCTTTATCCCTAAAAAAGACCGTTGTGAGTTGTGTGTCAGCTTTGAAAATGCGGATGAATCTGGAAAGGAGAAGTTGAGCGAAAAATACTGGTCACATTTAGATGAAAAGGAATGGTCTAGAATTGAAAAAGAAAATGATAAGGATAAGAAAGCACTGACTACATTGTCGCTGTGTATGATCTTCAAGCAGCCCTTCAAAGTCCAAAAGGAGATGTTTCGATTTTTTATTATAAATCTAAATTAAATAATCTGAATTTCACTATTAGCAAACTTGGATCTGATCACACCGAATGCTACTTGTGGCATGAAGGTGAAGCTAATCGAGGAGCAGACGAGATTGGATCTTGTGTACTTAAATTTATTGACAAAGTTATGGCAAGTTACAGCGGCTCAGGGATTGAATTCGTATTTTTCTCAGACAATTGCTGTGGACAGCAAAAAAATAAATTTATTTTTTCTATGCACACATTCACTTTGATGAAGCATACCAATTAAAATCAATAACTCACAAATACCTTATAACCGGCCACACCCAAAATGAAGGGGATGCAGCACATTCCACGATAAAAAAAGCTATCAAGAAAAACCTCAGATCTGGACCCATTTATGTCCCCAGCCAGTATGCTCAAATAATACGAAATGCGAGAAAGAAAGGCAATCCATACAATGTTAATGAAATGTGCTACCAAGATTATTTTTCGATGAAATATTTGGCTGATGATATAGGCTTTAATGCAAAAAATTTGAAGACAGCTGAAATAAAAGTTTTGAAAATGATTCAGGGCAAGCCCACTAAAGTTTTCATTAAACATTCTTATAAAGACTCGGATTTTCAAGAAATCCAAATCACTAGAAAACAATTAAAGGCTCAAGACATTCAAATTAAACCAGCATACAGATGCAAACCTAAAATAAAAGAAAATAAAAAGAAGGACCTTATAAGTTTAGTCAACAGTAACCACATTCCAAATTTCTATGCCTCTTTTTATAACAGTCTCTAATTCTAAATAAGAATTTGGTACTGGCAGTGTATACATACAGACTCACTTTAATTTATAATATGTTTAAGATAATTGAAATTATGTGATGATGACTGAAATTAGTATAAGAAAAAACATTTTTAAGTGATTTTGAAGTTCCTGTTAGATTTAAAAAGATAAAGTTCATAGTTTAAGAACTATTATAATAAAGATGTTTATTAGTACATGTTGTATTATTATTAGTTATAACACCACCATAATCTAAAAAACAGTCATATTTTGGGATCATTTACAATTATTAAAAAAACATTTATAATTGCAATTGCTGTTCTAACTTTGATTTTCCTAAAGAAGCTTATTAAATTTTACATTAAATAAAATTATAAGAACACATATTTAAAAAAAAAAAACTTAAAATGGCTATTACTCAAAACCTGGTTTTTAGTGATGTGACAGTTTTTTAGAGAGTGTGCGATGTGGTAAATCAGCACTTAAAATTACAACTAAGAATTTTGGGTTCACTGCCACCACTTACCTGTATGATACGCGAATATCTCCATACTGGGTTCAGTGTACGGATTGTAAGCAGGCTTGAACTGTAACTTGTCGAAGCCGAGCCTCTTGAAGAACGTGTCCAGCACACTGATGAGGTCCGCCAGACCCAGGCCGCGCCCAGCGACCACCCCCTCCACTTGATGGAACTCTGCTAAGTGAGTGGCGTCCAGGGTTTCATTACGAAACACCTGAAACAGATATACACTTGATGGAACTCTGCTAAGTGAGTGGCGTCCAGGGTTTCATTATGAAACTAAGTACTAAGTACTGGGTTCGAATCCGGGCTAAAATTATTTATTGGGTTTTTGTAAAGATATTCTCAGTAGCAGATCGGTGTTAGAAAGTTCCAGTAACTTTCTTGTTTTACCCCTGTGCCTCATAAAGCACGTAAAGTTGTTGGTCATGCGCCTGATCTCTCTCCGGTCGTGTCGAATTACCGTCCCATCGGACTATGATAATGAGGGAATATAGAGTGCACCTGTGCTTGGGATTACACTCGGTGGTCTAGTGGTTGTAGTGGCGCGACTACTGATCATGAGATCCTGGGTTCGAATCCCGGGTCGGACGAAAAATTAATTATTGAGTTTTTCCGTCAAGAAATTCTCAATCCCGGAGTCCGGAACTTTGCGGTATACCACCCCCGTGCTTCGGAAGGCACGTAAAGCCGATGGTCCTGCACCTGATCTCTCTCCGGTCGTGTCGGTTTACCGTCCCATCGGAATATGAGAGTGATGGAACAGAGAATGCACATGTGCTTGCACACTTGGGCACTATAATCCCGTCCTGCGTGCGCCCGGCGGCCGCCTGACCGAAATTCGATCTGGAGGACATTATTATTATTATAATACTGTCCTGCGAAGATGGCTAGTTTCCGTTGAGACTTGCCGCCGTAACTGAAATTCGGTCTAGAGGACATTATTATTATATTATGAATGATCGACTCGTTGGACTAGTGATCGTAAACATGGTTGTAAATGTTGTTGCTGATCATGAGGTCCTGTGTTCGAATCCCGGGTCGGGCCAAAGCCAGCTATTGGGTTTTCATGACAAGAAATAGCAGCCCGGAGTGTGGAAGTTGGGGGTGTTTCAGCCCTGTGCCGTAAGCGGTTGGTCCTGCGCCTGATCTCTCTCCGGTCGTATCAGTTTGCTGTCCCATTGGACTATGAGAGTGAAGGAATAGAGAGTACCAGGTGCACTGCTGCTTTGCTTGCGCACACACTCTGGTACTACAATCTTGTCCTACACAGATTTGGTCGATATTCGGTCTGTAGGACATTTTTATTCTTATAACTGGTCTTATACTGCATTTTGATTCTTAATCTATGGACCACAGCTTCCATCAGGTGGACTATTTGCTTGTTTGTGAACCTCATTCTATAAAAAAATGTTTTTTATGTTGTTTAGATGAGAAATAAAAAAATATTATTAATATTGTTATCATAGTAATAGATTTTCATCAGAAAGGTAAGTACATTTATATTACAATGTGATAAGCATCCTCACCTTATCAATACTGAAATACTTCTGCGGAGTGAACACTTTCTGTTGCGCCAACTTGTACAGCATCCGCGCACTGACAGCTGTCGTGTGTGTGCGCAGAAGATTCTTTTGCGCTTCCTCGATCTTCCAATCATATCTGTAACCCTGACATAGAAGTATTAAACAATAATGTTCATCATTACAGCATCATCAGCAATATGGGACTGTGTAGTAACGGCGTAGAGATTCCACTACACTAGCGTCCCATGGGTGTCGCAAAATCTTCTTGATAACAACTTTAAATAATTAAAAACTGATGTTGCCAACTCGCCTTCCATATGTAGCAAATATTGCAAATATCCCCCCTCCCCATGAGACAATCTATGGGCTGGCATACGTTCAGCAGTGGACTTTTGATAAACTGTAATGGAATTCATCATCTGATCACTGCAACCATTCACAATCACAAGCCTAGAGATTTCAGTTCATTATTATTGGGTTGCTATCAGGCAGATACTGGTGCCCATCTTCTGTTTCAGTTTCCATCTGTCACCTCTTACGACAACTATGGGATGATGTTGTGTAGTGGATATTCTTATACCACTACTGCACAGTTGAAGATACAGGGAAAACACTAAAGATATATAGAAATATAGAAAAAATCTAACCTGTGATCCATAGCCACCTTCACTATGGACTTTCTTCACCCTTTCCAAATAGTCCATGGGGAAATCTGTAGTAGTAGCTGGCGAGGACACAAAGAATGTGTCGTGCGCGTCTCTAGCAGGGTGCTGCTGCGGTTGGAACAAAGCATCGAAGTTCCAGAATGAACTCTCCACATACATGTTGGTGGGCATTTCCGAAAAGCCCATTTCAAGGAAGATTTCCCTGAATTCCGACCTTACTTTGAGTAATGGATGAAGATGTCCGCACTCTGGTGGCTGTCCTATTTGGTGACAAAGGATTAAAAAATATTGTAATTAATGTATTAATATTGTTGTTGACTACATCATTGGTCTAGCAGTCATAAAACTTGATTACTGATTATGAAGTACCGGGTTCAAATCCCGGGCCGGATCACTGAATGAGTTGTTGAGTTTTTCTGTCAACCTGTGCAAATATCTCGAGCACTATAATTCTGTCCTGCATAATGGCTAGTCACCCTTGAGACTGGCCACCGTGACCAAATTCAGTCAGGAGGACATTATGATACTGTCATTAAGGATCACAGTATGCTACTAATCCGGGTTTGATCACCGAATGATGTTGTTAATTGCAATTTCAAGTGCTAATTTACCACATGCTTGGCAGTGAGGGAAAGTATCGTAAAAAACCCTCTATGTCTAAAAAAATAAAGAAATATTTCAAAAACATGTGAAGCCCGCCTACACTTTAACACACTAAAATCCTCCCAAAAATGAGAACAGCCCTGAACTCAAGAGTGGGACTTACATGGACTGTAACTTTACTTTAATTCAGGCACACATTTATGTTTTTTATTTTTTTTAGATAGGGCTGACCATAGAATACTGTAATACACAATAGAATGGCTGTCAACCTTATTTTGTACGAGGATTGGCGTCGCCAAACCTGATTCACTGTTGACAAACTGAGTAAATTTACACATTTTAGACTTTCATCATCATTAAAAAAAAAAGTTTAAATTTTAATACATATTTATTTGTAAATAGGGTGCAATTTGGCATTTTCTAAATAATTTGTATGCGAAATTCAGAAACGATTGTAACGTCAAAACACATCTCGTGTTGACAATTATATGTGTGAATTGACATGTTAGTGACATTTTAGTGGCTACGCGGGCTCCGCCCACTCCCCCGTTTTATTATGTATGTATTATAGTATTCTATGGGGCTGACGACTTTACCATTCATCAAGTATTTTACAATTTGAGCAATATAGATTTCTACCATGGATCATTAAAAATACATATATACATAAGTTATAGACTTTTTTTTATAACATAGGGGTGACAGCAACAGTCAACACATTAAGCGGATACCAGATGGTAAGTGGATACTGTGGCCCATAGACATATACATGAATTGTAGGTTAATGACTGAGAACTAAAATGGAATGCCTCGTTTCCAGGCAAAAGGATCTTCTGTTTTCTACACTCACCATATGAAACACAGCAGCATTAAGCTGTTATTGCATGCTGGTATTCTGAGAGTGCTGTCCTTACCCTGTTGAGCTGCACCATGGCACTACCATGTTTAAAATTATAATAGGTGGACACTCCTTATGCTGCTAGTTTTGTAGTACATCTGGACCAATTAACCAACAAAAGATGAGTCCCTACTTCAAAGAATGAAGGCTACAGATGCATTGTCAACACTTGTTAATAGTGTTTATACTTAAAGTCTGATGATGATATTTAAAGAGATATGTATGAGATATTATTATTTTCTTTTCTTTTTATTAAAAAATGTTACTCCTACATAAGGACTTTTTCCTACATTTTGGAGGCAGTTTACATACATAAATTGGCAAACATTGACAAGCATCTAAACTCGGAACAATTATTTGTAGGCCATACAAATACTTGTTCCATGTGGGATTTGAACCCCTAGCCCCAGCACCGCAACTCATTGCTAAGCCACTGCACCATGTCCAAAGAAAGAAAAAGAAAATAAAAACATAAGATAATCTAAAAATAAATGTTATTTTCAGATTTGAAGTTGCTAAAGTTTAAATCAAATTGTATCATAATGATTTCTTATACGCAAACACTAAACATTGAATAAAACTTTTTATACCGATTTTATTACGTTTAGTTGACATATTTTTAATTTAATTGATAGAATCAGGCGTTACTTTGCGGAAATCCATTATAATAAAAAAATAAATATAAATTTCTTTGCAACTTTGCAAGAAATTTATATTTTTATTTTTTATTACAAAGAAATTTATATTTTTACGAAATTAATTTAGAAGTTGCAAAGAAATTTATATTTTTATTTTTTAATATTTTTAATTCCTGATGTTTCAAATTGTATCACTTTATATGATTATTGCAGAAAAATAGTTTTCTTCAAGTAATCTGAATTTAAGTACTCACCTAAGGCATCAAAATTGTATGGTTTAAATTGCAATTGCTTCCACGATCCAGTTAGTAACATTTCACTAGTTAAATCAGTCTCTAATTTCTTAATGGTTGTCGCAAACTGTGGCCCTTTTGACAAAACAAAACTCTTTACAGTGATCTCCTGTAGCAGTTTTCTTTTCTTATAGTCATTCCTAACATTATCTTGTAAGTTATCTATCCCCTTTTTGATTTCATTTAAGTGATCTTGCACAGTATCTTGGATAATCTCTACTTTTCTTTTGACTAAAGGTGCTCCACCAGATTTGTCTATGCATATCCATCCTGAAGACATAGCTTTACTGAATCCTACTTTTGCATTCGGTACTGTCTGAAAATTATTAGGTGAAAAAAATCTATGAATATTCTCAAATGAACAATTTTTTTATTATTCTTTTATTATTTCTTAATTTATATGACATTTTTGAATTTAAAGTAAAGTAAAGTTACAGCCTATATACGTCCCACTGCTGGTCTCAGGCCTCCCCTCATTTCTGAGAGGGTTTAGGGCAAGGAAGTGTCCGCCGCGCTGCCCAAATGCGTGTTGACGAACTTCACATGTCTTCTAAATATTTTTTTTTCTTATTCCTCAGACATGCAGGTTTCCTCATGATGTTTTCCTTCACCGCCGAGCATGTGGTAAATCAGCACTTAAAATTTCAATTAACAATTTCATGGGTGCCGGCGGGGATCGAACCCGGGTTACTCGCGTTCTGTTATATTTACAGCGAGCGTTAACCACTGAGCTACCACGGCTCTTTGAATTTTTGAATTTAATAATATTAATTATTTAGTCTTTATTTCAATCAAATAACAAAAATAATGGGTCGGCTTTAGTAATCTGCTGCACGATTTAAGTGATCATTTTAGCTTTAGTTGATAGGTAATGATGCTATTGATTACCATCTAGCTGCTTTTTATGCCGGAAATCCTTAGTTTTCGAGATATCGATAATTTTAGTTTTGAGGTTATGTCCATTTAAAAATGATACGAAACGAAATAACAACATAATTATTTGATCATTTTAGCTTTAGTTGACAGGCAATGACTATTAATTATCATCTAGCTGTTTTTTTATGCCGGAAATCTTTAGTTTTCGAGATATCGACAATTATAGTTTTGAGGTTATATCCATTTAAAAATGATACAAATACGAAATAAGAATATATTTATTACAAAGAGATAGCAATAGAGCATGGTCTGTACTCTGTTTTAAAAAAAAATAAGCAACAAGGATATAATTATTAGAAAGAGATAACAATAGTATAGATTGTATGATCTATTAATCTATTTATAGTGCTATCCTACTCTAACATACGATGTTAAACCACGTATTGTTTTTTAGTCACCATCCATTCCACTTTCGCCTTCGGACTTTGAATGTTTTGCGCTCATTTTTTGCTCCTAATTCTTGACCCTTGCTCGATTATCGGACCTCCGTTTACCGCCTGCTCTATTTTCGACCTCTGCTAGTTTCTTGGACCTGTGATTTGCCTTGACGAAGACCCGTGCTCGAATACCGGACCACCGATTTGCCCTACGAAGACCCCTGCACGTTTTCTTGGACTTTGCCTACCTGTCTGTCTACCTGAGAGACCCAAGATGGCCGACGACTCTACGCCGTCAACTAGTTCGGCCGGTCCGTCGAACGCAAGCGACGCCGCCGCAACGGATGTAGTACCCTTCGCGGAGCCTTATGGTGATTTCGTGCGCAGGCGTTTATATGTGGAAGGAGCTAAATTTTTTAATTTACCCCGAATCGTGCGAGAACTCGGTACCAGAGTACAGTGTGTGGAGTTTGCCATTGAAAATGGCTTAATCCCTGCCACTAAGGAGTGCCGCACCCATAGAGTGCCAATGAAAGTGGTATATGGGCAAAATAAAAATGTGGGCTCCTTTGTTTGCAATAAAGGAAATTGCAGAGCCCGATCCAGGGTAGCTCGTGGCAAGGGCACCTGGTTTGAAAATATTAAAATGTCATTGCCACGGGTATTCTATCTGATGTATTGTTATGCGCATCGCTGGAGCTATGAAGATGCAATCCACGAAGACCCAGAAAAAGAAATAGAGGGAGGCTGCTTATCTATGGCGACTGTCTGCGATTGGTACAATTACTGCCGGGAGACAGTCGTCATTTACCAAATAGAGCAACAACAGGCCATCGGCAAGATTGGTGGCCCAGGAAAAGTAGTCCAAATAGACGAGTCAAAATTTGGAAAACGGAAATATAATAAAGGTAATTTGATTTTCTTATATTACAGACTGAAACAATATATTTATAATAATAATATAATGATAATTAAATTTATTTCAGACCTACATATAGTCCATAATATGTTAGTAAATTAGCTTAACCTATGTTAGTCTTAAATTATTACACATTATTTATTTTAAAGTTTACTTTTGAACCCAAATTATCTTTTAATACCTTTTATTAAATATATTTGAATACCTTCTAAAGCCAAAATATCTGGAAGAAATCAGTTTCAGAGTGATAAGGCAACCTGTTGTACATATTCTGCTATAAAATTTTGTACTTTTGTATTTGTTTTTTTTTTTTTTAATTTTGTACTATTGGGTTTTGGTGTACACTGTACAATATAGAGTAAATAAATAAATAAATATCTTGAATATTTACTAACTCTAAATTGTTTATTGTTGATTTTAGGAAGGCAGATTGAGGGCCACTGGATCCTCGGCCTCATTGAGGATGGAAGTGAGGATTTACGACTAGAGGTGTGCCCTGAAAACATCAGGTCAGCGGACATACTAGTGCCCCTAATTAAAAAACATGTGGTTGAGGGCACCACAATCCATACCGACTTCTGGAGGGCTTATGATTGTTTGGAGCAACATGGGTACATTCACAAGAAGGTGAACCATTCAGATCCTGAGAACCCATTTGTTGCCCCTGATGGCACTCATACTCAAAGAATCGAATCGCAATGGCGGGTGGTTAAAAGATTTTTCAGTAAATACAATTATAACCACCCGGAAAACTTTTCAGACATTATTATAGAATATTTGTGGAGAAGGTCAGTGCAAAGAAAAAAAAAGGATCCTTTTATGGAACTAATTAAAGTAATTAACCATGTATATAAATAAATGTTTTTATAATATTATATTTGCTCATTTCTTTTGATCAAACTCTAGTACCAGAAGGTATAAATCACAAAACCGAATCTGTCAACCCCAACTTCCACGTGGTCTTTCCGCTCTTACCCCTAGAGTGTATATGAAAATCCGGAAGCGCGGAGGGAATGCAGCCCTCGAAAGGGCTGCACTTCCCGCAGCGCTGGAGCAGAAGCAGAGTCAAAATAGTGTTAATTCCCACCGTTTTTCCCACCCTAAACATTCCCACCGGGACCCGAATGTGAGTTTTTCGTCGCCGGACGCCCTTTTTTTATTAAACGAAAGCGATTTTTCCTTAAATGTAACAAAACTTTAAAAATTCATAAAAAAAAAGGGGGGGTTTCCGGCACTTTTTTCCTTTCAGGGGGGAGGTTCCTCCCCCTCCCCCCCTCCCCCACCCAATCGGCGACCATATATTCATGCAGCAGATTACTAAAGAAAACCCAAAATAATTATTACATATATACATATATTTAGTTAAAACTATTTCTGATCTATTCTATTGATGGAGTATTATCGAAAACAGAAAGCTTGAAAACAAATCATTCATTAAGAATTTAAGAACCACTCTTATTTCACTAATCATTATTTTTAATATATTTTTTTACTAATTACAATTTTTTGTCGTGTCCGGGTATTAAGATAAGCATAATATTTAAATATCACCTTCATAAGGTCAGCTTGAGCTATTCCATTCTCTGGAATACACCTATAGAGAATAGCTTCGTGACTGCCTTTTTCAGCGACGAGTTGACCTTCTTCTGTCAATTCCCACTTCGTGTTTTTCACCGCATCAGACTTCACCATGTCTAAAGCTTCAATACTTTTCACAGCACCGACTATCTTTTGATGATCTTCATTAAATTCACTGGCTAATTTCAAAGTATCAACCGTATCAACGTTGTTTAAATAATGCAATATCCGTTCGTTTAGTTCCATACTTCTTTTATGAAAATGAAAAACTTATTTGCAAATAATTAAGGTTAGTTCAAACTTCTAAGCCATATACCAAGACCCAAGTACAAGTACCAACAAGTATCAACTGTGAATGTGAATGGTCCGTATATATTACTCTTTGGTGAATGGTGAAATGTGAATATTACACTACACTACTCTATGCGTAGACAGAGTAGGTTTCTGTCTACGACTCTATGACTGTGATCCAGCTAGGCAACGGCAATGACAGGCAATGAGCAATGACAGCTAGTCTGTGATCTGATGACAGTTTATAGCGTAGACAGAGAATCCTATTATATTCTACCTTTAGATAAAGTAACTGCATTTTTAGACCATCTTAACTCTATAAATTCTAAAATTCAGTTCACAATGGAGTTAGAGGCAAACAATACCTTAGCTTTTCTAGATGTGTTAGTAATTCGGAATCCTGATAACACCTTGAGCCATACTGTGTATAGAAAAAAGACCCATACAGATAGATATTTAAACGGTGATTCTCACCACCATCCTTCACAGTTAGCTACCGTGGGTAAATCTTTGTTTCAGAGAGCACGAGGGATCTGTGACAGTAAACACCTGGCTGCAGAGCTCCACCATGTCAAGCAAGTTTTGCATGACAACAAGCTTCGAGTCCCGCGCCTACGTCACAGTGAACGAGTAAAGCCGGCCACAGTCGAGCGTGTACCTGCTGTACTGCCATATGTTAGAGGAGTCACTGACAAGATTGGCTACATCTTGGAAGCGCGCTTCCATCAAAACATACTTCAAGCCGCTGAAGAAGATTGGTCAGTTTTTACCATCGGTCAAGTGTAATGTCCCTCTGCAAGATGCAGGAGTGTACAAGCTTGATTGTGAATGTGGTCTCTCCTACATAGGACAAACTAAAAGATCAATAAAAACCCGCGTTAAAGAACATATAGCTGATGTGAAGAATCGACGCTCCGGGAAGTCTGCAGTCTGTGAACACGTACAGGATCGCCCCCGTCACTACATCAGATTTGATAGACTGCAGATCCTCGCTAAAGAACACCGATTCCTTCCAAGGATGATTCGCGAGGCTATTGAAATCAAAAAACATCCTAATTTCAATAGAGAAGATGGCTGGGTGCTACCATCTGCTTGGGATCCTATAATAAATAAAATTAAATCCCAACCCAAGCATACAACTGCAAGACTTCAAGATACCATAAGTTCATACTGCATAGATCGGAACAAAAGTTAAATTTTAATCTATGGTAACCGCGGTTAACTATGACATACGGACGTTGAACATCTCAGTCCTGCCTGTGACCATGAGTGCTGTAAAGCGTTCGAAACATCGGGTATTTAAAAAGTTAAATATACGTAAAAATAAAATAAATAACGTTAAATTCCGTAAAAACTAGTATTATTTCAATGTGTAGTGTTCGCGTAAATATAAGAAATCATTAGAGATATATATTACAAGTTATACCTATGTTTTCTTTTGATTACTATTAAGCAGTCGTTTTCTTTTTGTTTTTATAATGTAACCATCTATTATTAATGTTACAATTATTTCCCGGGAATTACTAAACAAGAAATACTAATTAAAGAATTTTTGTTTGTTTGTCAGACAATAAATTAGGCTCAGTCATCATACTCACACTAATCAAACTGTAATAAATGCAAAAGTTTGACTGTTTGTTTGTTCCTCAATCACGCCAAAAGTATCAGACAAGTTTGAATATAATAATTTGGCACACAAATAGCTTTTTACCTGAATTAACACATAGGATACTTTTTATCCCGATTTAGAGGTCCCGAGGAATAGAATAAGAAATTTCGTAATAATCGAAATCCACGAGAGAAACATGAAAATAACACACTCACCTCACTAAAGTCGCAATAACAACTGATATAGTTGTCATTGACTGCGACAAAACATGGCGCCCGGCCGCAGCGAAACAATTGTTGCCATATTCGGTAATGATAAAGCTACTGTTGTCCTTTTTTACATACAAATATACTCATAAGCTAAAAAGAGACGCCGATATTTCGTTACTTTCCTACAACTAACGATCTTTATGTCATGTCCTTTCTTTCTTCTCTAGTCAAAGGTTGTCAGTGACTGTGACAAAACATGGCGCCCGGCCGCAGCGAAAAAATTGTTGCCATATTCGATATTGATAAAACTACTGTTGTCCTTTTTTACATAGGAATATACTCATAAGCTAAAAAGAGACGCCGATATTTCGTTATATTCCTGCAACTAACGATCTTTATGTCATGTTCTTTCTTTCTTCTCTAGTCAAAGATATACAGTAATCTATGGATGACAGCTTCACCAGTTCACCAGCTTCAGCTTATCAGCTGATTTTTTTAATTGTCTGGCTTTACAGCTCTGGGTTCTAGGTCTTCTGAGCCTATCAGCTGGTTCCATGTCCCACACATATAGGTTAGAGAACAGGAGAACGATTGCTACGTGCTAAAGCATATTCCGCCTGTACCCGAAAATTTGTATAATTTATAGCCGCGCTACCGTCTGTAAGTAGTGTCTGCGAAGTAATTTCTTAATTTTTGACAAAAAGAAACATTGAAAAATGGTGAAATATTATAAAAAATAATAAATAATAATAATTTCGTTATATTCTTTGCATGATATTATAATCATTTAAAAATAGCGCACAACAGCCCTCTTTTATTGATACAACTGAGCGATCACAGCGCGTCACTTATTTTGTCCATATTTTTATGACACTATTTTCTACAGCGATCGTTCTCCTGTTGTAAACCACTTGAACATCCACGCACAATAAAATATTTCTTTAGTTTTTAATGTTTCTTTTTGTCAAAAATTAAAAAATTACGGAGCATGAAAATTTTCTCACCAATGCCACGAAGAAAATTTGTACATTATTCAACTAACTTCATCTACTTGTACTCATAAACAGCTAACTTCGCAGTCACTACTCACCGACGTCAGCGCCGCTATATATTCTACAATTTTCAAGGACAGGCAGGCTGTGCTTTAGTACGTAGTGATCGTTCTCCTGTTCTCTAATCTTCATGGCACCAGGCATGCCAACCAAAAAATGGGAACGTACAATATTCGATTCTTAAAAAAATCGATATCGATTATTTAGAGTTGGTAATCATTTACAGTTTGGTTTGAATAATACCGAAATAAATTGATAACGGATAACTTAAAACACAAGATTTATCAGTTTCTTCGTATTTGATGTAACTGCTTATTTCTAGAGGCAAAATTATAAAAAAATTTGATTGAAACTAGATTAAAGTCGTTGTTTAGATTAATTATTATTTGTTTTTCAATAATAAAGTCAAAATTAATGTCTCTCAATATCATCCATTATCTTTTTTTTGTTTTTTTCTACCACTTTGGCCAAAGATACTTTGTTAAATGGGAAAAATTGAAGTAACAGTCCTAAAAGTTAAAGCCGTGTCAAAAATAAGTAGGCAAATACAAAATCACAAAATTACGCACAGTAAGCTCCGGAAATGGCGGGATATTGAAATTACGTAGTGGTTTTTATATCGCGGCCTTGTATATGAGTTTTATTGCCTACAAATTTATGTTGACAAATTAAAAAAACGGTTTTATTCATCAATCATGTAATTTAAGGAATTTTAAAAATAAAATAAAACAAATAATACCTAAAAAATTAATTATTAGATTATTTGAAAATTTTTACCGATTATTGGAATATTTTTGCCGATTACTCGCGCAACAATTAATTTTAAGCATCCAAACATTACGGTAATGTACATAGCGACATATAATTGAAACGACGTCAAGTACAAAAAGTTGATACTGGTTATTTTTTAGTATTTTGCTTTGTTTGAAAGATTCAAATTTTAATCAGTTATAAAAAATTATACACGTTGTAATGAAATATAGATAACTTTATAATTCTTCAGATTTACGTAAATGGTTATTTTAAATCGTGAGTACGCTTGTGCAAAGTTATTGCTTAATTATTAATATGAAACGTCAAAAGGTATTTCTTAGATTTGGTTTACTATAAGCTAAAGTCCCTTGCGTTTCCCTAAAAACTCTCAGAAATGAGCGGCATAGATAAGAGTATATATACGAAAATAGATAAGAATCTCTAACGTAAAAATTTACCGCGACAACAGCGCTGGAAAGCTAGTTTATTAACTACTACTTCAACTATACATAACTATAGATATTTTAATATATACCTCTATACCACTCCTGTCATAATATTTTTATTAATTATTTTGTCGATTTATAAATAACAATCAAAACACTGTTTGTTACTCGGAAATCGGCATAAATACTTTCGATAAATTATAATACTTAGGCAAAAAGAAAGATTTTCAGTATTGTTAACATATTCATTTCACAATTATATACGAGATGATATTTTGAAAATAAAATAACACCAAAACGTGAGATGTTATAAAATTCCATGTTGTGTGCACATAACGTAGAAAGTATCTTACTACAAACTATCATGAAAGTTACAGGGATGAAATTAACATATTATTTTATAAGTCTTTTATTATATTTGTCACTGCACCAATTACAAAATCTACCTTAAAACACATTCTTGAGCCTTCTGATTTGTGCTATACACAAGCAATAACGATAAAACACTCAAAAATACGAAATAACAATAAATAAGCACACCTGCACAATCTAGCGGACATATTTTTTTAAATGTAATTTCTATTTGATTTTATTTGATACTTAGGCAAAAAGAAAGATTTTCAGTATTGTTAACATATTCATTTCACAATTATATACGAGATGATATTTTGAAAATAAAATAACACCAAAACGTGAGATGTTATAAAATTCCATGTTGTGTGCACATAACGTAGAAAGTAACTTACTACAAACTATCATGAAAGTTACAGGGATGAAATTAACATATTATTTTATAAGTCTTTTATTATATTTGTCACTGCAACAATTACAAAATCTACCTTAAAGCACATTCTTGAGCCTTCTGATTTGTGCTATACACAAGCAATTACGATAAAACACTCAAAAATACGAAATAACAATAAATAAGCACACCTGCACAATCTAGCGGACATATTTTTTTAATGTAATTTCTATTTGATTCAGTGTTACCTAATTAAACAAATTTTAAACTTCTATTTTTTACTATTACTCCTTAAATTAGGGAGTAATAGTGAAAAATATTATAATATAATATAATATAAACCTCAGTTATGTAGAAAATATAAACTAACTTAAATTTAGAACTATGAAGGGATTTTTTATTATTTATTATTTTGGAAGACAAAATTAATTAATTTAGTAAAATCGATATGTTTTTCTTCACAGCGGGCATTGGAAGACGTTTTCAAGCTACTGGACTGGAAAGGATACGGTATTAACATCAATGGCGAGTACATCACCCACCTTCGATTTATAGTCCTTATGGCAGAATCGCTGGAGGACCTAAGCACTATGCTCAATGACCTCAATAGTGTCTCCCAATGGATAGGTCCTAAGATGAACATGTCACACCTATGCCGATAGTTGTTTGGGAGCACTAAGCTCGAAGTTGTTGACGAGTACGTTTATCTGGGACAAATAGTCTGACTAGGTAAGTCCAACTTCGGCCGAGAGGTCACTCGACGGATTCAACTCGGCTGGGCAGCGTTCGGCAAATCACGACATGTATTCTCGTCAGGTATACCTCAAAACCTGAAAACGAGACTGTACAACCAGTGCGTTTTGCCAGTGATGACCTACGGAACTGAGTCGTGGTCCTTCACTGCTGACCGTATGAGGACGCTCAAAGTCACTCATCGAGCCATGGAGAGGACTATGCTCGGGGTTTCTCTGCGTGATAAACTTAGAAATGAGGATATCCGCAGTAGAACCAGAGTGAACGACATAGAACAATGGATTAGTAAGCTGAAGTGGCGATGTGCCGGCCATATATCTCGAAGAACCGTCAACCGATAGGGGAAAAGGTTCTCGAGTGGCAGCCTCGTACCGGTAAGCAAAGTGTAGGGCAACCCCCCACTAGATGAAGTGTCGACCTGGTAAGACATGCAGGAAGTCGAAGTATGCAGGCGGCTCGGGCTTTGTGGCATACCTTGGAGGAGCCCTATGTTCAGCAGTAGACTTGTGAAGGGCTTTAATGATGATGATGATGATGATGATATTTTTAATGTAGTTAATAAATACAATAACATACAACAATAACTTGCTTAATAGAGTATGATTTCCTTTTTAGTATTTCCTTTGTACCTATTATTAGAATTATTATTAATAATGCTTAATTTTTTGTTGCGGCCACACAATCTTGATTGATTTACATAAAGTAGCTAAAAATGCAAGATTCCAGAGTAGTAAACCAGCGGTAGTAAACCAACAACGAAATTTCTTAAAAGACACAATAGCAGAGGCCCACAGAGTACATTGTATATATAAGAAAGAGAAGCCTTTGCCCAGGAGTGGGAAGTATATATACTGTAACTTTTAACTTTTATATACACAGTAATCCGTAATGTAATGCAGCTCTGTGCAGTAATCTATGTTCGCACCATGTTACTACGCAAAGAGTATAATTCGTTCGTTTCGTTTAACCTTCGCTGCGCAATTGAATTTTGGGCTGGCTTTTTTTTATTGTTTTCTTTTTTCGGTAGTTTCCCGCCCAAAGGTTTTTAAACCAAAAGCGGTGAATTAATTGTTCAATCATGAAGGTTAGAGAACAGGAGAGCGATCACTACGTTCTAAAGCATAGCCCGCCTGTCCTTAAAAATTGTAGAATTTATAGCGACGCTGTCGTTGGTGAGTAGTGACTACAAAGTTAGCTGTTTTTTGTTATTTGAATAACGTATAAATTTTCTCCGCGGATGTGCAAGTGGTTTAGCATCTCATCGGAAAAATAGACTGAAAATGATTTATATTGAGAGAACTTAGCGATCGCAATGCCTCACTTATGGTGTCCATATTTCTGGGACACTATTTTCTACGGCAATCGTTCTCCTGTTCTCTAACCTTCATGTGTTCAATTTAATTCAGAAACATTATTCAATTTAATACAGAGTATATTGTATAATTTAACCCGCTAGCTCAGAAAGAATAGCGAACAAATTATTCTAATTTCAATAGAGTTAGAGCTCTAGTCGCCGACTGCGCTTATTATTCCCTCTGTTCATTTGTTCGCAGAGATTGCTACATATTTATCTATCTATGGTTCGCAGTCAGTTTCAGTTGGTACTCTGTGTTCGCAGTTTTTGATTGGATGTTTTGAATTTTGAATATGTTTGAATATTTGTGTGCTCATGATGTGTTTTATCTTTTATCACAAAGATTGAAGTATTAATTTTAAATAGTAACTTGAGTGCCTACCTATCTACATTATCAACGCTGTTATCTTTTACATCTGAAATTAATTGTAATTTACGGTAAGGAAATAAAAATTTATATTATAATCAATAATGCTTTAAAATTTGCTTCTTTATCTTCTTCCTATACTAATACCGTAGTTATTTTTATTGAATAGTGATAAAGTGATTAGTGATTAAATTTCGTTGAATAAGTAGCTAACTTTATATACCTGTATACTTATAATCAAAAGTAGCTATGCTCTGATTTGCCGGCTATACTATAAATTTTGTCGCTGAATTTATATGCGACTATTTTACAGGAACAACACTTTCCTATTGTTCAAAGGAGTTTCCACGAGCTTGTCTTTATGTCGTCCACTACATTGCAGTTTTCTAGGCACTTAAACGGTTTTGTAACTCGAGCTCAAAGGTTTCAGGACTGGATTAGAGCACAAGGGGGACGGAGCGTCGACTTAATTAGACGTGACATCTCGAACTTAATATTTAGGTTCAGAGTGACCGTCATAGCCGGATTAGTAAGTTGGGTCAGCAATAAAGCTCGAAAAACCGACAACAGATGGGGAAGAAAGGTTCTCGAGTAGCAGCCTCGAACTGGTAGGCGAAGCGTACCTAGGGCGACCGCCCTATTCTTTTTTTGCTGATCTAGTGGGCACATGAGCAAAAAAGAAAATTTTTGTAAATTTTTATGTGCACTGAAATTAACCGATTGTGATCACACCTCGTATGGTTAGAGCAGTTGATTCTACTGGTTGATCAATAAGTTTTTGGAAACGTAATTAAACTCTAGGATAAGTGTAGTAAAGAAGCCCAATATGAAATACTATTTTCACTTTTGTGTATTTCTCGTAAAATATCACAGGTAAGAAGGTAATTTTATTGTGATAATAAATTAGATTTAATGTAATTATAAATATTTTAGCAATAGTGCTTACCGATTCCGTTATATAAGTGATATAACAAAATAATACACATTTTAATTGAAAGAATGAAGGCATCCTAATATGAGATACTTGGGGTTCCCAATTTGAGATATGTCTCGTTTTAGGCAACTCCACTTTCGAGCTCATTTAAATTAAAAATACAGTTTTTTTTAATAGGATAGGGTGACAAACGAGCACATAGTCCATCTGATGGTAAGTGGTTGCTGTAGCCCATAGACATCTACATCTGTACTCGAATACGAATCAAGATGCAGATGCGTTGTCACCCGTGAGGACTAAGATGGAATGCCTCGTTTCCAGTAAAAAGGGTCTCCGGTTCTCTACACTCACCATACGAAACACAGTAGCATTAAGCTACTATTTGACGTTGGTATTCTGTGAGAGCGTGGTCCTTCCCCGGTCGAGCCGACCCATTCGTGCTACAACTATACTACTAATATAACTGCAGCATGGCTCTACCACGTAAATTAATACCACGTAAAGTAAACAGTTAATTAATATATTTTTATTGACTTTAATTACGTAAGAAGAACAATCAGTGTTTATTTATATTAAGCGTAATAATTCAGCCGTTTTTCTGAAATCAATAACAGAGTTTGATAATAATTAGTTGCTAAAAGTTCCTAAAAAGTTTTTCTGAAATCAATAACAGAGTTTGATAATAATTAGTTGCTAAAAGTTCCTAATCTTTCACAAGTTTTCCGACACCTTTTATTTGTATTTGTTTTTTTTTGTCTGTTTGAAAAAGCTTATGTCATGTTAGTTAAAACGACATAAGATTTTTCAAAACATGTCTAGGGTTATCGTGTAACCAGGTATATGGTGAGCCCATTGGTATCTTATATAATAACTCTATAAATCCAACCTAATCTAATGTCATTTTTGTTATATGTGATAAATACAATATAATTAATTGAAATATTAAAATTCACTCTTTAACAGATATCAAAAATCTATATTTAATATGAATATACTTATTTTTAATGATTTAACATACCATGCAACTGAGGACGAAAGTATATTTTCTCGACTGTTTGTGGTGACTAAATGGTGCATACGATTACCAAACGATACCACTGTCAGTCACGACAAGTAAATGAAATTTCAAATACTGAACTATATCATTTAAGGCGACACCGCGAAAAAATGCACCTCCTTTTATCGAATAGTATAGGACTATTACACTACTAACGAAAGTGGAATTTTGATATAAGTAAATTCATGTCTTTATCTTGAATTTGATTGTTCAAAAACACGATTGTATCATTTTGACTCGATCATAATTATTTGCGAATATACCTCTAAAAATCACTATAGTTGAAATTACAACGAAATTACTTAATCTATATGCTTGGGAATCACTCAAATATATTCATAACATCAATATTCATAATTTACTTGCTCATTATTTTGATTACTTAAATCAATAATTTTATAAAAAATATTTTAAGATTCTGACAATTTCTAAGCGGTTTTATACGTCGCGGGCGCTACGCAATTTTAGACCTTATGACGGCGTTTTTTCAAGTTTTTATAGAAATTATGTATTCACTCGAATCAGTACGGCGATAGCCTGGAATCACTTTTTCGAGGTGTCGTCTTAAGGAACCTATCTCATAATAGGCCAAAAAACCCCTTACTTACATCTTATAGCGTTTCAAGTTGTAATTCCTTAAATAAAAGGCTTGATTCTGGGACTTGAAAAAAACCTCTACAGCATACATCATCTCATCGTCGCCGTCGAATTTTATACCACGCAAGTGCTTTTTCAGGATAGTAAAATGATGACATCCACTCGGAGCTAGTTCTGGAGAATATGGTGGGTGCTGCATCAACTGAAACTTAGCAGTTCGGTTGGCTTCGCCTGCAACATTAGATCGATGAGCACACGAGCATTATCATGATGAAAAAGCACTCCAGCATTCAATTTTTCTTGACGTTTATACTTTTGCATAATATTTTGATTAAATTAATTATTGTAATAATAATAAAATTAATTATTGTCTAGACTTTAGCTAATTAGTCGATCATTATCATACCTTCCGCATAACAGAATATAAAGATCATTATTTTTCAAGCGGGTGGAGACACCTTGAATATCATCGCTGGCTTGGAAGACGTTCTTCTCCACATCTTGCTTTGGTTTTTAGTCTGGGTCAAAATGATGTATCCACGTTTTATATATGGTTATGAAACGAGCGCAAAAAGAATCTGGATCATCTTCAATATTTGCTAAATTTAGCTTTGAAATGGCATTTGAACTCTTACTTTCTTTTGGGGCGTCTGTTAACATTCGAGGAACCCAGTGTGCGGCCATCACACTTTTAAGGTATGGGTTAAAATAAACTGAAGTTTAGGACAACCAAACGAAAGCTTTAGAATATCAGCTAAATAACGGATGGTCACCCGTCGGTCTACATTAACAATTTCTTAGTGGCTTAGTAATTTCGTAGCGGCCGTTGTTGACCGTCCGAAGCGAGTATCGTCATTGCAGGTGGTTCTACCACGTTTAAATTTAGTGCACCAATACGCCAGAACAGAGCGTTGTTTGTCAAAGGCTGCAGATTGACTAGACTGCAGTTCTTCAAAAACACTAGAAATTTTTTGTAGGCAGAAATATTTAATATCCGCACGAAGTGTGAGTTTCTCCATTTGGCATACGAATCAAATTCTAGACAAATGGTAAGTTTGAAAAAAAAATTGGATATAGTTTTTAAAAATGTGAATTCGTTGTTATTAATGACAAAAAATTGATTTTCTGCGCACCTATAAAGCGTGAAAAATCTGCTTTTGGCGCCCACTTCACCTTAAGTACCCAGTAGTAGATTTATAGGACGTTTGCTGAAAATATTAATAAACAGCAAGGTACACGGAATTTCCTTTTTTTTTTCAAAGTGACACCATATTGTACTAGCCTTACGCGACATTTTGAAAGTTTTTTTTTTATAAAAATTCTTAAGAGAGTCTAAATCAACTTAAACTATAAAAAACATTGTTTTTACTGCGCACATAAATGTATGAATTTAAAACTAATGTACAAAATGCACACAAACATCGGAAATATTATTTGCACGAACGTAACGTCAAAAATTAACATGCCATCAAAAACATAACTTGTAAAAAAAACCAATTCTCCCAACTCAGTTCTTCTACCGTAAGTGGTTGTGAGATCCATGTAATACCAAGTCGGTTAATTTATTCAGTCCCTACTTAAGGATACTTCTGTTTTAAGTTATTACGTAATTAGCAAATCTAACTACATATTATAGTGATCATATCAATGTTAAAAATCTTTTATGTAAGGAAACAATAAAAACAAGTGTAAATTTAAATCATTAATTAAAAAAAGCAGTAATTAATTTATAACGTTTTTAAATTTAAAAACATTTAAGTTTAAAAACAAAAAACATATCTTGGGAATAGTGCAGCAAGTCAGGTTTCTCTACGAAAAAAAATAAAAAACCTAATTAAAAACAAACCAAACCGATAAGACCTGTACTTGAAACTGATAGTTTTTGTTGATAGTTTTGTCCAAATAATCAAAGGACGCCGGGCGGTCACTTCGCGCTGGGGCACCTTGTGTATAATATTCAACTGTACGTTCAATATAGGTATTTTGTTACATTTAGTTTGTCAGTAAGCGCTTTTTGTAAATTCTTATTATTAATGAGAAATAAAGTTCTTAAACTACATATATGTGTGACTAAATTAAAGAATAGAATATGTTCTTTAAAAAGAGGTTAATTTATTTATAAACACTTTCATTTCACGTTGCTATACTATGTATTTTGAAAATTTAATTGATACGGCCATTCATCGAAATATTATAAATAGTATACAGGGTGTCCGGTTTCCGATGTCCGATACTTTAAGGGGTTAAAATACAATTAATTTTATCGACAAATTAGGGATCAATGATTTTTTTTCGCCATCAATAAAAAAATGGCAGCACTTTAAAAAAAATTGTTGGCGAAGCATAGATGCTTGTATTAATTTAATAATATCTACCCAAGTAGAAGACTTTCAAAAACAAAATTGGTCTCAAATGTTAATAGTGTAGACAATAAATCTAGATTCAAAATATTATTTCTTAATTTTTCAGTATTAGTAAAAAACATTTTTTGAAAAAATAAATTAGACAACAAATTGATGTTGTTTTTTAGATTCTTAGCTTTAAAAAAAAAACCATCGTGTTAACCAATTTTTTTTACTTGTTTTTATTATAATACAGGATATTTGCTATAAATGCACATTTAAATCTTAACTCTGAGTTAGATAGTTTAGGTGCTATGATAATTTGAATGTAACTGTTCAAAGTGCCTCTACCCCGATATTAGATAACTAAACACCCATTCCAGTGAGTAAGATAAAATTCTTCAATAATTCAAGGAATCGTAAGCAAGCACAATAGCATCCTTTGTGTGAGCAGGTAAAAAACGCTGTGCACAACAGTGCGAGCGAGACAGAATAACGGCTGTCTCCAGGTAAAAAGGGTGCAGTGTGCGCTTGTGCCGTCGCGCAGTCGTCCCTCGCTCTGCGTTGTGATAACATTCCTGGTTTTAAGTAAATCTACTTACTGTACATAATTATTGTTTGTTGTTAGACTTTGTTACGTTTTTGTTTTGTTGTTGAACTGTTACTTTTTGTTTATTACAATGAACGAGTACTCAAGCCAGCATATCGCTGACATCCATTTCGTGTATGGATTGTGTAACGGGAGTGCAAATAGAGCTGTTGTAGAGTATGCACGCAGATATCCTAACAGACGTACGCCGAATGCTCGCACTTTCGTGAGAATTCATTTGAGACTTGCGGAAAATGGAATAAGAAGGCTCGGTAACGAACGTACTCGTGTTTTGTCGCTCCAAGATGAACATCAAATATTGCAAATGATTACTCAAGACCCTAGCCTGAGCATTAGACGCATAGCTAATCGTCTCAGTCTATCAAAATGGTCGGTGTGGAAAATTTTAAAAAGAGAAGGATTACATCCTTACCATTTTCGAAGGGTGCAAGAAATACTGGAACCGGATTAAGTAAGAAGAACAATATTTTGTTCGTGGATATTGAGAGAAACGCGATATGATCCAAACGTTTTAAAAAGAATTATGTGGACAGACGAAGCTACTTTCACGCGATCAGGGTATACGAACTACTGTAACGAACACCTGTGGCTTCAAGAAAATCCACATGCGATCCTCCCAAGTTCTTTTCAACATAAATTTTCTGTCAACGTTTGGGCCGGAATGATTGACGACATTCTAATTGGACCAATCATTTTACCGGAGACAATGAATAGCCCAAGATTTCTAAATTTCCTGGAAACGAATTTTTTGGATGCTTTATTGGAGTTACCATTGGCCTACAGTGCTTCGGCACACTTCGCGCTTCTTGTGCGGAATCATTTAAATGCACACTATTCGTCGTGGATCGGACGCGGAGGAACAATTGCTTGGCCACCGCGGTCGCCGGATTTAACACCTCTCGATTTTTTTTTGTGGAGCACACTCAGACGAAGAGTGTATGTAAATGTGCCAAATACACGAGAGGAGTTAGCAGAAAAAATAAATCAAGCAGCAAACGAATTGCGAGAAGACAAGGAAATGATCCAGCGCTCTACGCAACACGTTGCACTAAGAGCAACAACATGTCTGCAGAGACAAGGAGGTCACTTTGAGCAGTTTTTGTAATTATTTTGCCAAATTAAATGCAATTGATATAAATTATTTTGTTTTATTTCATTTGCTAGTGTATCCGCGCTTTTCAAGTAAGTACGTTTACACTGTCATAGCTCCTAAACTATCTAACTCAGAATTAAGATTTAAATGTGCATTTATAGCAAATATCCTGTATTATAATAAAAACAAGTAAAAAAAATTGGTTAACACGATGGTTTTTTTAAAGCTAAGAATCTGAAAAACAACATCAATTTGTTGTCTAATTCATTTTTTTCAAAAATGTTTTTTTACTAATACTGAAAAATTAAAAAATAATATTTTGAATCTAGATTTATTGTCTACACTATTAACTAACATTTGAGACCAATTTTGTTTTTGAAAGTCTTCTACTTGGGTAGATATTGTTAAATTAATACAAGCATCTATGCTTCGCCAACAATTTTTTTTTAAAGTGCTGCCATTTTTTTATTGATGGCGAAAAAAAATCATTGATCCCTGATTTGTCGATAAAATTAATTGTATTTTAACCCCTTAAAGTATCGGACATCGGAAACCGGACACATTGTATATATAGGACTACTTTTATCTTTTTTTTATAGGACAGGGGGCAAACAAGCATACGGCTCAACTGATGGGAAGTGATTACCGCCGTCATGAACAATTGCAACACCAGGGGAATTGCAGATGCGTTGCCGGTCTTTTAAATAGGAGTAGGTTCTTTTCTTGAAGGTTCCTAAGCCGTATCGGTCCGGAAAAATCTCTGATGGTAGTCGATTCCACAAGGAAGTTGTACGAGGAAGAAAACTTCTTTTAAATTGCACGGTGGTGGACCGCCAGTCATCCAGATGGTATGGATAGTATCGCGAGTTTTGTCGCGATGTGCGATAGTGAAATTGTGCGGCTGGAATTAGTCCGAAAAATTCCTCAGAGCTCTCCCTGTGGTAGATGCGATAAAGTACGCAAATAGATGCAACATCTCTTCGCAGTGTCATCTGATTGCCTACGATTCGAACAGCTCTGCGTTGGATGCGATCAAATGAAAGGCGATAAAACTGGCACTGGGGAGCCCCGGCCCCGAGATGGGAACAGTATTCCATGTGCGGCCGAACCTGCACCTTGTAAAGTTGCAGGCGGTGAGCCGGCAAGAAATACTGTCCCCCTCTGCTGAGCACGCCAAGCTTTTTAGAGGCAAATTTCGCCTTCTCTCCCAAGTGACCACGAAACTGCACGTCAATCGATATGTCGACGTTGAGGATTCCGATACCGGCTGAGGAAACAAGGGGGAACAAACAACCTCTTGAAACTGAGGAGATACGACGAAGGGGTTTTTTGTAGCGGTAAACGCGTAAACTTGGTTCTGGATTAAACTACAGATGCCCCGTCCGAGACTTTGTTCAACAAAGTTTCGACTTCAGACACAAGTTTGTCCCGGTACTCAGCGACGTTTTCCCGAGAAATATTAGCACGGCCGGTGTATAAAGCATCACCAGTGCTGTCGTCCGTATATGCAATATGTCACTGATATGCGGAAGAAACAGCGTTGGTGATAGCACGCAGCCTTGTCGTAGTAGACAGTGCAGCACGCAGCATGCACCGTCTACTACGACCTTGATGCTCCGATCAGCTAGAAAACTGGTGATCCAAATGCACAATTTCTCGGTAAGCTCATAGGAAGGAAGCTTCGTAAGAAGCGCTTTGTGCCAAACCCGATCGAAGGCCTTCGCTATGTCCAAACTAACGGCCAACGCCTCCACCTTGGACTCTACTGTCTCCGCCAGCCGAGCGACCGCGACGGAAACTACTGGTGGTTACTAATCAGCTGGTGATCTTCAAAGTACCGCATGAGCTGGCTGTTAATAATGGATTCCATAATTTTAGAGAACAAGGAGGTGATGGCGATAAGCCTATAGTCGGACGGATCAGAGCGGTAACCTTTTTTAGGGATCGGGTGCACGAGAGCTGTCTTCCATGGTTTCGGGACTACGTTAAGGGAGTATGAGTACCGGAAAAGACGCGTTAAAACCGGTGCCGATTCCGGAGCACACGTCTTCAGCATAATAGGAGTGACGTCATCCAGCCCACTCGACTTGTTGACGTCCAGAGAGAGGAGTGCTCTACGCACTGAGCGTTGCGTAAACAGGACATCCTGCATGGAGCACACACTCCGCGGGTTGGTCGGTGGTGTGTTCCCCCCGTCATCAAGAGTCGAGTTGGACGCAAAGAGAGAGCCCAGCAAATCGGCTTTGTCCTTTGTGGCATGCGCCAGTGAGTCCTCCCTGTGAAGGGATAGTAGAGATGGCTGATAGAAGTTCCCTTGGACAGCCTTGGCGGGAGACCAGAATGCACGTGTTCCTGACGTAAGAAGAACTGGTATCTCGCCAATTCTGCCGATGTGCTCTGACTTTGCCGTGACAATGACACTTTTGAAGTACCTGGAGGCAGAATTGTACTTCTTTTTAAGAGCGCTTGTCATTACATCCCGAGACATCGATGCGCGAGCCCAGGCCTGGTAACATTCTTGGTTATGACATAGTGCAATTTTGCAGGAGAGACCAAACCAAGGCTGGGTTCTGCCTCCGATAGGTACCAGAAATGATGGAATAAAAGTTCCATGCCTTGTAGCACCACATCAGCGACAGAATCAGCAACAACACTGGGATCATCCGGCGAGAAGCAAACCTGCCTCCAAGGGCGCGATGAGCGTGAGTGACACCGTACACCGGATCAGACAATAGTCCGAGGAGCCAAGAGGGGCATCGACGGAGACCTGATATCCGTCCGGATGAGAGGTCAGCAGAAGGTCCAACAGAGAAGGTACATGGTCTTCCACTGGGATCCTTAGGTCTTTCTGGGATCCGCTTAGGCGAGGTAACCAGTTGTGTCAAACCATATGTCAAAGCAAAGTCATAAACAGATCTACCCGCATGATCGGTTAAACGAGAACCAAGCCATTCAGCGTGGTGGGCGTTAAAATCACCAAATATCACGATATCTGCGGATGGGATCTGTTGTAGCACGGAGTCTGTAGCCATCTGGACGTGGTCGATAAGTTGGTCTGTTTCGGCATTACCGCTATGGGAGCTATAGAGGCACCCGTAGACGCGGGGATGGTCGCTGTCTACGCGCAGCCATAAGATGGACATTTCCGTACCTTCAAGACGGCAGAGGCGTCGTAAACACTTGTCCTCTCTGACGTATATGCAAATTCCAGCCCGGGGCACAAAGGAGGCCGAAAAGGACACCTGTGTCTCGGTTAGAAAGTGCAAGACCGGCTTCGCCGTTTCCAGATGGTAGTGGACGGCGTTAAGGTTTGAATGAAGTCCCCTGATGTTGCAGAAATTCACGAATAGCGTGGCAGGAGGCGTCTTTAACTTATTGCTCTGTTTGCCCCGAGCAGGTTTAGTCTCGAGTGGAATTTTGCCCCCCCCCCCCAGAATACGCGGGGCAGCCTGAGCACCCATGCTTAGGAGTGGGCTTGGTCGTGGATGCTCAACAAGGGATTCTCCAGGGGTGCTGGTACCCTCCTGGGGTAGTCTTCCATTTAATTCCGCTACTATGTTGATGGGGTGGGGGGGGGGGGAATTGAGCCTCCGGCCACCTTCACTCACCAGACGAAATGCAGAAGCAGAGCCTCTACTTTACGCTGGTCTTCTGTGAGGTCGTGGTGCCACCCCGGTTAGAGCCGGCCCATGCGTGCAACAGCAAAGACTGCCGGGTGGCTCTACCACTGTTAAAAATATCTATCATAAGCAAATTTCACAGTACGCGAGCAACCCGGATTCGATCCCAGGCGACACTAATAAAATTGTTAATTGCAATTTTAAGTGCTGATTTAGTACGTGCGCGGCAGAGAAGGAAAACATCGTGAGGAAACCTGCATGTACTGAAAAATAAAAAGTATAAAAAAATATTTCGAAGACATATGAAGCCAAGAGAAGAGTCCGCCGTGTTGCGCATTGGGGCAACACGGCGACACTTCTCTTAGAAGTGAGAGGACGCCTATGCTCAACAGTGGGCCACGTATATAGGCTGTAACTTTATATGTACGTTATAGAGCAAATTAAAATTTTATCCACTCACACTCCACGCTTCCGGATAAGTGTCCCCCCTCCCCACCGCGGCACAACAAATATTATCTCAAATCGCGGTTTCTTCCAATTTTGAGAAAACACGATACGAAGTGTGTAGTATGAGGCAGAGTGGATAAAATGTAACTTCGCTCTATAACGCACATATGCCGATAGATACAAGTACTCCATTAATTTTGACAATTTTTACATACATTGCTATCTGAAATACCTGATATAGGTGTTATGTCATATCGCGTGGCCCAGACACGTGATATATGCGGGTGAAACTTCGGGGCACAGCTAGTCATTTCCAAAGAGCTAGAAAAATATTGGTCCCAGGTGGGAGCCCTGAAGTACGTCAGATTCTGTGTAGTATTTTGCGATTCCTAACTCCCTACCGCCACCAACTGTGTTCTTTTCTTTGGGTATGAAGCGAGCCAAGCAATAGATGACCTATGAATTCATGTGGCTTCAAGTTTATTCAGTAACAGGGCTTGGTTTATCATATCAAAGGCGCTAGACAAATCTTATAAATGTCGTCCACTTGGCATCCCTTGTCAACTTCGCGTGACCGTGATATGTCCGAAATAAATGAGATAAGGATCGTTTCCCTAGAACGGCCTTTGCGAAAACCGTGTTAAAAATCACTTAGAATGTTAGGATTGGACACACTTTGACAATTTTACAATTAAGGCCATACCTCTAGCGAACGACCTTGAGCGTTTGGTCTACCGACGCTCTCGCTACAATATATCGCGTAAGAAATCTGCAGACGCCACCTACTGGTACGAACGTAGTATTAATTTTTCAATGTCAATGAACTATTTTATGGAAATAGACACGGCAGACAATGATAAGTGTATTTTAATTTTCTTTATTCGGTATATTAGTTGCATTATATTAGAATTATGTATTCTCATATATTATCTAAAATGACTATTTTGATTATTTTTAAATATATACTATACTGCTAATATTGAATTAGCTTTTTATAGTGTAAATTATAATATTTGTCGAAATGTTAATTATGGATTCGAACTTTACATGCTAATGGTGCTTCATTTTTATTTTCATTTACTTACATATTGAAAATATACTTGAATAGTAGGTATTATTATTTTATTTAGCTACTGAATTTTAGGATATGTTTTACCTTGAGGTCAAATATAATTTTTAGGAGCAATAGTTATTACCTACTAATCTTTTATCTGCTATTCCTCATTTAGGAACAATATTAGTAAATTGAGGGAGATTTACTGTTTATAATGCTACATTTATTATTTTAATATTTACCTACTGGGTAGGTAATTATTAAAATAATAAATATAGCATTAGTAACTAAAGAGATATTTTTTACCCAATTACAATAACTAATGAGATATTGTGATTATTTGTGATTAGTAATACTGGGTGGGTATTAATAAATAGAACAAAATAAAATATAAAGTCAATTTTATTATCTTGAATGTAAGAAATTGATTACAAATTTTTTAACTTCCTTAAATTATAAACAAACAGCTGCAGCTATTAAATGAACACATATGTGCATACATACGCCCATATATATAAGTGGTTATATATATATATATATATATATATATATATATATATATATATATATATATATATATATATAGTACTCGGATGACCGAGCTTTTCTCGTTTTTTTTTGAAATTGCATTTATAAATTACATACTGATGAAACTTAAATAATATTTTTTGATCTTATTGACAGAATAGAAAAAACTGAACTGATTATTTGAATAAAAAATCATGAGTGCAATCAAGTTTTATTAAAATTTTCGTATTTTTAAAAATTACTAAAAAAAAGGGTTTGAAATAATAGATTTTCTCACAAAAGAAGGGAACTTGAAAAAAAAAAGGAAAAGCCAAAAAAAAGCCGGACCCGAGCCAGGACGCGAACCACGGAACCACGGAACGCCCGACCGACATACCACTTGAGCTATAACGATCGTTAGTGATTTGTCGAAATTTACCTTCATATATTGTAGCTGTTTTTTTATTGCCTGAAAACACGGACAAAAGGACATTTTCTAAAAATAAATCCAAGCGTTCGTCGCTAAAATCGTTGGAGCCGTTTCCGCGATTCCGATTATATATATATTATTCCTAGGGTATCCATATAATTTTCTCATCTGTTCGGTTCTATAAATATTTAAATATATAAAAATTATAAATTAAAATGAAAAGATCATCATCATCATCATCATTACAGCCCCTCACAAGTCCACTGCTGAACATAGGCCTCCCCCAAGTAATGCCACAAAGCACGGTCCTGAGCCACCTGCATTCATCGACTTCCTGCATATCTTACCAGGTCGTCACTCCATCTAGTGGGGGGTCGCCCTACACTACGCCTACCGGTACGAGGCTGCCACACACAAAATGAAAAGATAAATACCAAATAATAAAATAAATAAAAATTTATATTATATTTATTATTATTACTATATTTATATAAGTATATATATATATATATATATATATATATATATATATATATATATATATATATATATATATATATATATATATATATATAAGTTGTGGTTCGGTGAAGCTGCAACCTAATGGACCATGATTTGAAATTTTTATGAAAAGAAGTGGCTGACGTCAATTATTATTCTTCTTATTATTTTTTTATTAATACCTTTTTTCAACCTCACAAGATATTTGTAACTGCAAAAAAGAAAACTACGTATAAGTAAGTAAATCAGTAATCTATATTACTGATTTATTTACTTATACGTAGTTTGTATGTTGATTTTGTTATGTATGATTTTGTGTTTGTGATGTTTTTATTTATGATTCAGACTAAATAAAGGTTCCTAAAAATAGACGTAGATAAAGAAATTGCATAAAAAATTACTCAAATAAAAATGCAATAAACTTGTTAATTTTATAGGTAGTAACATATTAAAATAATAAGTTTTTTTTAGGATATTTATGTAAAACATAAAGGTTATATTATATTCTAACTACGTTCACGCTTGCGCATATAAAACCGCGGAATTTCACTAGTTTTATTATCAAAATAATAATTAACAACCCTACCCTAAGTTTGCCTTGATTTTACCAACTCAAACTCGTTTTAGGAGATCAAAACTTAGAGAGAAAGATAGGAGACTATTTTTTTATTTAATATGGTTCATCAAATCCGCAAAAATAGTTTAAAATACTCACACAATAAAATTTTGAAGTGCAGGTAAAATATCTGCGGCCAATATTTGCACAATTCTGACGTTCACAGACGTTTCACAACTTTTTGCCAGAACCAAAAGTAAGCGCTGGCATGCGACCAAAACCGTACCATAAAATTTATGGTTTATTTAATAAAATAAAGTCTCTAGCTCGAGAGGAGAGGAGCCGTGGTAGCTCAGATGGTTAGCGCTTGCTGAAATTTTCACAGTGCGCGAGCAAACCGGGTTCGATCCCCGCCGGCACCAATGAAATTGTAATTGAAATTTTATGTGTTGATTTACCACGTGCTCAGTGGTGAAGGAAAACATTGTGAGGAAACCTGCATGTCAGAGAAATAAGAAAAAAAATATTTCGAAGACATGCGAAGTTTGCCAACACGTATTGTGGTAGCGCGGTGGACAATTCCTTTCCTAGGACCCTTTCAGAAAATATAATAGAAATAAAAAATAATAAATCCAAACTTCATTTAAAACCAAACATATAAATTGTAAAGTAGCTGCAGGTATCTATAACCAAGTAAAAGATATTCCTTTACTCCAACTTGTCCATGTTTCCCAAAACAATTTTTAATTAAGCTTTATATTATAATGCGGATTTTTTTATACTTACAATTTTAATAATAAAGCATTTCGTACGTCTCAGCCGAGGCGCAAATATTTTTCGGCCGCAAATTCATAAGACCGATTTGTTATTCAAACATAAACATGGTTTTTTAATTAAATCTACCAATCAAAAAACGACACGCATTTTTATTGAACACTTCCTATTCAATTCACAAAGTAGCTATTATATATTTGTTTATATAAAAAAAAGTATATTGTACAATCATAAAACTAAATGGAAACACAAAGTAGGCAAATGCATTGAGTTATACAACACATAAATCAATGGGCAAATGTAAAAATGCTGGAGGCAGGCAGCCCTATCGCATGTTTACGTACCGCACGGCTGTAGGATTTATTTCAAAGATACGGCCGAGTTACAATACTGTATAAATAATATTACCGTGACGTAAGCGCATAGGTTGGTAGGTACTCAAATAATATTATGTTTGCGGCGAAATACGGAACAGCGGAATACCGCCCGCACTTTGCGCACGCCCCTTTATCATAGAATTCACGCAATTTACGGAATTATTTCAATTAAAAGAGAAAAACGAACTTAAAAATTTAAGTAAAACGTGGAGAATATAGATTTTTTAATTATCTATCCATTAGTGTTATCCTCAAATGATTAGAGCGTTGCGTTTATCAACAGATGCATGTAATCAAGAATTTTAGTCATTTTTTAAAAGTTGATTTTAAATGTATTTATAGCACATAAAAATAAATTAGAACGTGGAATGTGATGATAAGATATCGAACATTAATAATGTACTTTTAGATGTAGTTTATTTTTCATAACTAATGAGGTAATAGAGTCTGAAAAACGCACTTTCGCAACATTTTGGTCAGGGATACACCTTAATACCATTATTGTCGTCGACAAGCTTGTGTACACATTGGCCGGTATGGACTTGTCCATAGTGCAAATTCAAGTTGATGATACGAATCTCCGATTATAATAGAAACTATCAATTTGCTTTTCCTCTTTAATTGTTAATGTTCTATTTGTTAGTAACAACAACAATTTCATTATATTTTATTAATATAAAAGTAGTTAATTTTATGTCTAGATATTTTTTTATTTTGTATCTATGTTTAAGCTATACTGTCAATTTATATATATATATATATATATATATATATATATATATATATATATATTCCAATTATATCAAATTATAATACATAAAATATTAAAAAATTTCCCATATCGGACATAGCTTTAGAGATAAAAACAAAAAAAAAACAGAGAGAGACGACTTTAAAATGGTTTTCGATAATTGACTAACGTGCTCAGTAACCACTATTATAGATCTACAGAGTTTCTTTTTTTAAGGTTATATGAGAACAAAGTCGCGGGTAAAAGCTAGTCTGTATATCTCTGTCGTAATATCCAAATAACTGGCTTCTATTGAGCTCAGCTCGGGGGGTTATCTGCAAGCTATTGAGACATGAATAAACATTTCTTGAATTTTTGTCTGTCTGTTAGTCTATCAATTAATATCATAAATAGCTTAAATCCCTACTGGCATTGCTCTCGATATGTTTCTTCACAAACGGTTTAGCCATTTCGAAGATTAGCCCTGACAGGCACACAAACAGACAAAAGTTTTAAAAACAGTTGTCAATGTTCTAATAGCATGCAAATCTCCCCCTCAACTCTATAAAAACCAACTATCTGAATATTACAGACGGACACTTTCAATTTTATTTATATGTATAATAAATAATATATTGTCAATAAAGTTTAATATTTTTTAACATTTTCCCAAAACGCACATAGTTTTCGAAATAATGTATGGTGCAAAGTGTGTGGTGGTTCTATATGTGGGTAGTTGAACTACTTATCCAAAAGCTACTAGGTACTACTTACTTTTATAGATCTGCAGGTTTGTCCTTTAGAAATTAAATGCGATGCGAACAAAGTCGCGGGTAAAAGCTAGTTATTATTAATTTAAAAGTATTATGTTAAAATACGTAAACAAGTTATAATAGTGCTTAGTCGCAATTATTTTCTAATGTAGATTGTGCAACAACATCGTAATTTGTGTTTGCTTTCTTCCACTCTTAGATGTCCCGACTAGATCTGGTGATATTTGGAGCCACTGGGTTTACTGGCAAGAACACCGTCATAGAATGTGCAAGAATTGCTAAGAGGAGGCCGGGGCTCACTTGGGGAATTGCCGGCAGATCTCAGTCTAAGCTTGACGCTGTGCTAAAGGAGGCTTCTAAGAAGACTGGTAAGTTTTACGCTGCTATATTATCCATACATCATAGAATTATCACCCAGTAGAAACGCAGTCTATAGTGCCCACGCCGCGTTATCAATTGAGTCCTCGGGCAATAAATCATTGTAATCAGTCTATTTCGCTCGCACGCACGGGGCATATGGAGCGTCATAATGATGTACATAACAGCGGGTAGTCAAGATTTAATGAATGGATTTTTTAAGGTTTGAAATTATAAAATTATAAAATAACACAATAAAGTAAATAATATGTAATTTACATTTATAAATATTTTACTGTATTACAAATTATCTTCACTCACTATCGTCTTTCTGTAGATTTGTAATCAAAGGTTCAACTTGATCTCTTAAAAAGCTTTTTTCGAATCCGTTTTCTGGAGGTCTTCTGTATGCTTCACACATTTAACTTAGTTTCTCCTGGTACCGTTTTCTATTGCTTTATGCAAAAAAAACTTCAACATCGGCTATTTTAAAAGTATGGTTTTGCGCTGTAATTTCTCCTTTTACCTGAGCCCATATGAACTCAATAGGATTATATTGACAATGATATGGTGGCAAACCTATCACTTAATGACCATGTTCATTTGCCAGCTGATCTATTATGGACGTCACACACGGTCAGTTCAACTTATCATTCCAACTGATCAGTTCGAACTAAAACTGTTGATATTTTTTAAAATAGTGGATTTTTGATATATCGATCATTACAAATATATTAATATCGGTGTTTTACATGTAAGTTTATTTATGGGTATATCGAAAATCCGATATTTTAAAAATATCAACAGTTTTAGTTTGAACTGATCAGTTGGAATGATCAGTTGAACTGACCGTGTGTGGCCACCATTAAAATGTTTTTAGGCCTAATCTCTTTAACTTTTCGTAACAGTTCTTTTATTGCATTATTTGTAAATGCGATGTTTTTGTCCCACAGAGGTCCTTACCTTGTTACCTTACTAAACATAAACAACCAGCGACAAATTCAACAACGCCACGAGTCATGAAAGTGTGCAGAAGCGAAAAATAGGTGTCGGCACGGTGAGGTGTGAGGTACAGGGAAGCGAAACTATAGCAACGGCCGACGCGCTACTCCCAAGTAGTTTCTCTCTGCGTCCCGTCGCCCGCGCACCTTCTTGTGTCGTCTTGTGTACTATCGTTATCGAAAGTGTTAGCGACTACCTGTTATAAAATTTTAAATTTTTGCAATTATTTTTGTACTTTTAAAAATATTGTTCTATAATATTTTCAAATAGTGTGCAAATATTTATTACTTTGTAAATTATTTATTACTTTGTGGCATTACTTGGGGGAGGCCTATGTTAAGCAGTGGACTTGTGAAGGGCTGTAATGATGATGATGATGATGATTGTAAATTATTTTAGGACTATTTAAAATAGCGTATTTCGTAGTATATTGTATAAAGTTGTAAATATTTTGTTATTTTCTACAAGATGATTTTTTTTCCAAATTGTTACATGTAAAATATCCTTGTAATTGAAGGCTATTGCATAGTATAGTTTAAACAGCAATTACAAATACAAAAATACAAATACAAAATATTTTATTTCTTTAACTAGGTGTACATAAAATACAGAATATTATTTAGAAGCAATTAAGACCTAACGATGATATATAAATAATTTTATCGTTCCGTTTTCGTGGAGACTTTGATGTGTAGTTATTGTGTTGACCTTTGACTTTTCACATATTAAAATGCCATAATAAAATTTTAATTTTTCTGTTTGATTGTACATATTGTGATTGTACATGCGCAGTGGACGCTATTTATTAATTTCATCTTTCGTGGCGCGACGCGACCTATAGCTTCGTCAGCCGCGACAAGGCGGACCCAGGTAGCGAGTGGCGGAGAGCGGTGGCGCATTCTAATTGTTATTGACGTAGATAGCCCGATGACTCAGTTGATAACGCGGGCGTTGATAACCTTAGTGCAAAATACGAGAGTCAGAGAGACGCAAGGTCTTCATGTTGGTGTGCGCGAGTCGAATGTGCCGACAAGGTGCCTACGTTCGTCACACGCACACATATACGGCTTCCAGCGATACCAGTTTCTGGCGATAAATTAATGATAATGAATTGATCAAATCTTTACTATGACTGTAAAGCCTGTGTGCGGGTAGGGCATGACCTGTCACCCATGTTTAGCGTCCAAGCGGGCGTAAAACAGGGTTGTGTCATGTCTTCCTGGCTGTTCATACTGTATCTCGACAGCTGTTTACAGAAGCTGAAAAATAGCTGTTTGGGTGTGAAATTGGGTGACATAAAAGTTAATTGTCTGCTGTATGCTGATGATGCAGTGCTTATTGCACCATTAGATGCAGAACTGCAGGCATTAGTCACGTGTATGAAAGAGGAATGTGAAATTAAAGGTCTCCGTTTGAATGCTAATAAAACTAAGGTTCTGGTATTTGAAAAGGACGAAGAGAGAACGAAATCTGAAATATGGGTAAATCAGGAATGTCTAGAACAGGTAAATGAAATTGTATACTTGGGGAGTGCTTTAAGCCGGGATGGAAGATGTGATTTAGATGTGGATAGGCGTGTCGCTGCCGGAAACAAAGTCAATGGTGCCCTGAATGCATTAGTAAAAAGGCATGGCGTGGTGAAGAGTGCACGCCTTGCAATACATAACGCAGTGTTGGTACCGACTTTGTTATATGGCAGCGAAACCTGGGTATGCCAGAAGAAGCATAAAAGCAAGTTGAATGCAGTGGAGATGCGATCTCTTCGTAAAATGTGTGGCGTTACCATAGCCGACCGAAAGCGAAACGAAGAGATTCGCAATATGGCAGGATTGAAAGATGACCTTATCACAAAAATTGATAGGGGCGTACTCCAATGGTTTGGGCACGTTGAACGAATGAGTGAAGACCGAATGGTGAAGAAAATATATAGAGCGAAAGTAAATATTAAAAGGTGTCGAGGTAGACCGAGACTAACTTGCTCGAAGACCCAAAAACCTGAAAGAAGCGAAAGAGGTATGTAAGGATCGTGACACTTGGCGATCTGTTCTCTCAGGCTACCCCGTTAGGGATTGTGCGTGAAGATAAGTAAGTAAGTAAGTAAGTAATTGATCAAATAAAATAAACGTCTTATGAAAATATACAATGGAATAAAATTAAAAAAAAAGGTAATGATGGTACTGATGTAACTTTATTATACGTATTTAATGGTACAATAATGCAGATGTAGGTAAGGTACCTAATAAAATTTAAGGATATTACGAGTATATTATAATTTTAGTAAATTATATTTTTTATGTACAGTATGTTTGGATTCAATAAATATTATTATTATTATTATTATACAGTGTATATCCTTAATATTCTGTCATCAAATATTTAATTGTGTAACATGGGCACTTAATTGTGTATAACTTAATTTACACAATTATTCGATCGAATACAATAAGGACAACGTGTAATGTTTAATTTTAACCGACTTCAAAAAAGGAGGAGGCTCTAAATCGGTGGTTGTTTGTTAACTTAGAATTCCGTAATTCCATTAAACCGAGTTGGGTTTTTTATTTGAAAGGATACACTTTCAGATTGGTCCCATATTTTTTTATCTTTATATCATTTACCACGTGCTCTGCGGTGAAGGAAAACATCGTGAGGAAACCTGCAGTCTGAGGAATAAGAAAAAAATATTTCGAAGACATGTGAAGTTCGCCAATACGCATTGGGGCAGCGCGGCGGTCACTTCCTTGCCTGAAAACCCTCTCAGAAATGAGGGGAGGCCTGTGCCCAGCAGTGGGACGTATATAGGCTGTTACACTTTACTTTACTTTACTTTACTTTCAGATTGGTCCCATATACATGCTGAAATTTAAGGGTGTTTTTTTTTAAATATGCCCGTTAATTAAAAAGTTATGGTGAATAAAAAAGTCTTTATAGTTTAAAACTTCGATTTGGTCAATGATCAAAGCAATAAAAATAAAACAGTCGCGTTAAAATGGCTTCGATGGACCGCGATTAACTGATCACTACGTACCTATTAGTTTTAAATAGGCACGCATGAGACAATACTTGTTAATATTATGTTAAAAGTAAAAAAAGTGAAGTTACAGCCTATATACGTCCCACTGCTGGGCACGGGCCTCCCCTCATTTCTGAAAGGGTTTTAGGGCAAGGAAGTGTCCGCCGAGCAGCCCCAATGCGTGTTGGCGTACTTCGAATGTCTTCGAAATATATATTTTTCTTATTCCTCAGACATGCAGGTTTCCTCACGATGTTTTTCTTCACCGCCGAGCACGTGGTAAATCAGCACTTAAAATTGCAATTAACAATTTCATTGGTGCCGGCGGAGATCGAACCCGGGTTACTCGCGTTCTGTTATATGTACAGCGTACGTTAACCATCTGAACTACCACGGCTCAATATTATGTTAACCTTTTCCCTGTCCCATGAATCACATATGAATATTGCTGTTGTTTAACTATTGTGTCTATATCGCGGACAGGGAACCTGTTAATACTTAGATAATTACATAGATATCTACTTATAAACATATGACTTTTACACAGTGTTGCAATTTAACGTTTTAAATATAAAATCTACCTTCATCAATCATTCGTCAGATTGCGGCAAAAATTTCCAACCTTTTATTATAGGATAAGGGTGAAAACGAGCACACAGTCCACCTGATGATGGTAAGTGGTTGCTGTGGCCCATAGACATCTACATCTATCCTGGATTACGAATCAAAATGCAGATGCACTTGCGCGAATGTTATAGGTATAGTATGCATATTACAATTAAGTTACAGTACGTGGCGTGCGTATCGTACCGACTTATGAATTTGAAACCTGTATATTATATAATTTCAAATTAAACAGTATAACTCTTCCAAAATTAAAACGACATTTCCACAATTTCTTCTCAGACTGCAACGCGCCGGATAAGCTAGTAGAAAATAAAGATTTTTAAAAGATTGCAATTATGGTCACCCGAAGCAAATGTGACATAAATTAACTAAAACTATTTGAACATTTGAATACTCCTGAAGATTTAAATTAAGGTTAAAGGTTACAAACAGTAAATCGATCTATTCAGCACCGACGTCATGAACAAAATTATAACGAGGCTTTTAACATACATAAGTCACCTGACGACTTATGTAACGACTGCTTGTTCGATGAATTCATCGCCAGTAAACGTATTACTAGTCATTTATTATGCAGTCAAGTTTTTTTTAAACAGTATTAACCTTGCTTGTTTCTTAATTCATACCAGTTTTTGCGAATTCAAATGTTTATATTATAAGTAATAAGTATAAGTAGCGCCCGCTGTAAATTTCACAGTGCGCAAGTAAAGCGGGTTCTACGAGGGGATATTTTAAAGTTCGCGGAATGGGGGTAAGGAGTGGAAATAAAAATCCAATTTTTTTTTAAATATATTAACCTGCTACCCTAATACATTCTTTAATACATACCTACGGATCCTTCAATTAACTTATGTATACCCTCAAAAAATTAGTTGTCTTTGTCTAAAATACGCCGAAACTGCTTCCTTCACTTCTTTATCACTTTAAAACTTCTTCCCACGAAGTTCTTTTTTAAGTTTGGAAATAGATAATAATCACTGGGGTCCAGGTCAGGACTATAGGGTGGCTGTCGCTAAATTTCGAAGCCCACCTTCTGCAGGGCAGCCATCGCAACATGGCACTTGTGAACAGGCGCGTTGTCGTGCAGAAGAAGGATTCCTTTGGTCGATTTTCCCCTTCATTTCTCCTTTATGGCTTCCTTCAATTGTTCTGGGATTGAAGCGTAGTAATTACCGGTTATGGATACACTTTTATCTTTATAATTAATCAGTAGGATTCCTTCTGAGTCCCAAAAGACTGTCGCCATGGTTTTCCCAGCCGATTGTGCCACCTTAAATTTCTTGGGTGGTGGTGTGCCTTTTGTGCCACACTGCATAGTTCTGTTTGGACTCAGGTTCATAGTGGTGAACTCAAGTTTCGTCACCAGTAACAATTCGAGCCAACACTCCATCTTTGTCTTCCATACTTCGATCATATTGGTGATCGAAGCTTCCATACAGAGGTCCAAAAATGCACGAGAACACTCCACGCGCTGTTGCTTTTGAGGCGGCGTGAGCATTCTAGGCAGCCATCTTGCGCCGACTTTAGTCATGCCAACATGGTCTTGAAGAATTTTGAAAATGGTTGTATCTGATACTCCAACCATTTCTGCGAATTGTTTTTTTTTTTGCTGCTTTTGTTCTACCGTAATACTGCGCAACACACGCGACGTTGACAAACTCGCCAAGCAATGTACTTTGAAACATTAGGTATCATTGTGCATTGCGTATGTTTATAATACGGTAAGATGTGGCGACATTGGTTTTGGAAGTAATCGAGCGCTAATTCATTTCTATTGTCTTATTATTACGATTTCTGTGGTTACACCCTATTTTTTTCCAGACGGTAAAAAAGGGCATCAAGTATAGTAGTAGTATATTATTATGTGCAAATAATATTTTTTTCCATAAGTAACTGTGTTTGTCTGTCTGTCATGGAGAGCAATGCCACGAGATTTCTAAGCTATATTTTTTCCCCTGGACGTATCGCTAGTATAATATAAAATAGTTCGTAATTTTTTTATAAAATAGGGGTGACATACAAGCACAGAGTCCACCTGATAATAAATGGATGCTGTGGTCCATGGACATCTACATTTATCCTCGATTAAGAATCAAAACGCAGATACGTTGTCACCACTGAAGACTAAGATGGATTGTCTCTACACTCACCATACGAAACGGCAGTATTAAGCTGCTATTTTACGCTGGTATTCTGTGAGAGCGTGGTCGAGCCGACCCATTCGTGCAAACTGCAGCGTGGCTCTACTAGTTAAAAAAAATATTTATAAAAGTAATTATCCTTCTATATAATTATGTTTCTCCATATTAATATAGTCGAATAATGATTTCTTTTTTCTATCTTTTCATCTAGTGATAAGCAATCTTTATGTATAATGATTGTGTTTTATTCATTCATATCAGGCGATGATCTGTCCTCGACGCCGGTGATCCTAGCCGATGTGAAGGACGACAGCTCTGTGCAGGCGATGTGCGAACGAGCGAAGGTGCTCGTCAACTGCTGCGGACCCTACAGGCTGTACGGGGAGCCGGTTGTGAGGGCCGCTGTGCATTGTCGTACGCATTACGTCGACGTCAGCGGGGAACCTACGGTAGGTGGTTGAGCTTCAAATATATATATTTTTTATATATAATTGAAAAAAAAACACCTGATGAATAGAATAGAATAGAATACAATCATTTTTATTCAATATAAATTACAGGAATACTTATTGAAACTTCCCAGTGAGAATTTATTGTAATGGATCCGATTTTGCAAATTGGAAATTTCAACATATCTCCACGTTTCAGTCTTTAAACTCGAATAGTATGGTTTTTAAGAGGATGTCCGTGTATGCACAAATACGTACCTATGTATGTTTGTTCGGATTCAATTTTCGCCTCGTGTATCTCGAGAACAAAGTGATATCGAAATGGGACCAGTTTCATTTAACGCATAATTATGTATTGATTAAAAATACTTTTTCGGATTTTATCGCGTTTAATTTTAATTATTTTTATTTTTAATTCCCGACGTTGTTCTGCTTGGGACCCTATAATCAATAAAATTAAAACTAAACCCAAGCATACCACTGCAAGACTTCAAGACATAGTCAGTTCATTTTGCATAGATCGGACCATAAACAATAATTAAAAAAACCGAAGGTACTCCGGGTTTAACAATGACATCGGGACGTCAGTCTCCTCAGTCCCTCGTGACCATGGGTGCTGGAGAGCACCCGAAACTCCGGGAATTAAAAATAAAAATAATTAAAATTAAACGTGATAAAATCCGTAAAAGTAGTTTTAATCAATGTGTAGTGTTCGCGTAAATATAAGAAATCATTGTTGCGTAATTATGTAACTTAGATCACATTAAATTTTGAGCAAAAGTCGTTTTTTGTGTCGAATAAAAATTGTATCGTAAAAAAGTGTCTGAATCTCTACACTCCTACTACCATACACTACTACCTACCTACATACACTACTACCATATGAAACACGGCAGTATTAAGCTGCTATTTTACGCTGGTATTCTGTGAGAGCGTGGTAAGTAGATAATGTGGCTCATAGACATCTTTTACATTTATTTATCCTCGATTATCAAAAGGCAGGCTCTAAGGACTAAGGTGGAATGTCTCGTATTCAGCAAAAAGGATCTCCCATTCTCTGCAGTCAGCGTAAGCAACGCAGCAGCATTAAGTTGGGGCCGGGCCGAGCCGAACCATTAATGCTACATCCATAATATTACTGCAGCATGGCTCTACCACGTAAAACTCTTAGTAAATATCTATTACTGATTACACATGCACATTGATTCATTAATTCGTATTGTCGACCTTTAACCCTCGCCCTACATTGTTTCTGCTGTCAGATAATTATATTTAATACTTATTGCTTCTGTTCATAGAATAAGGGTCAAGGGACAAACAAGCACACAGTTCACCTGATGATAAGTGGATACTGTGCCCATAGACATCTACATTTATCTTTAATTAAGAATCTACATGCTTCGTATCCAGTAAAAAGGGTCTCCGGTTCTCTACATTCACCATAGGAAACACAGCATCATTAAGCTGCTATTTCACGCTGGTATTCAGTGAGAGCGTAGTCCTTCTTGGTCGAGCCGACCCATTCTTGCTACAACTAATATAGCTACAGCATGACTCTACCACGTATAAACCTGTTCTTTTGTTATTTACATTTTGCGCACTATTTATAGATATTGTATGTCAGGGGCCGGGCTTAATTAAACTATTCCGTAGGCATGTCGTATAGTCTTCCAACGCGCACTGAAGCTGCATGGTGCAACGGACTTGGTAGACTCACGCTGCAGATATAAGATAAGATATAAGATATAAGATATAAGATATTTTTATTTACTCAAACATGTGTGAGATATACAATGCATGGGCAGAGATATGTTCTTGGGTGTTAGTGTTATCAGTGTCAACATGTCTTACCGTCATATTCGGTGTGTAAAATTTAAAGTGATTAGATTGTTAATTTTCATTTAACATTGGCAAAGTCTATCAATATACAAAGTCAGCGAGATTATTACTTACTACAGTCATAATTAAAAATATATGTATGTATAAGGCAATTATATAATGTCAAAATTTATCATTGAGAAAGTCCGTTACAGTGTAGTAGCATTTTTCAATTAGAAGTTTTTTGAATTTATTTTTAAAAAGATTGCTGTTCAATGATTTATACATCTGAGGAATTTTATTATAGATTTTAGGAGCCATGCATACTACACTCTTTCTTAGCAGAGCCGTTTTTGCTTGTTGCAAATACAATTTACTTCCGTCACGACGGTTGCGCTTTACTTTGTCAGTTAACCGTGGAAATAGGTTGGGATTGGCCCTGACAAAGAGAGCCGTCTCCATTATGTATAAGGACGGAAGTGTGAGAATTCTGTGTTTAATAAAATACGGCGCACAACTATCGGTAGCCTGAAGACCAAACATTGCACGGATACATCTTTTCTGACTTTTAAATGCTACTTCTCTGTCAGTTGAGTTACCCCAGAAAATAATTCCATATCTAAGGACAGATTCGACTATCCCATAATAAGCTGTTAGAAGTGCGTCAATGTTAACTGTAGCAGAAAGTCTAAACAGGGCATAAGCCGAACTATTTATTTTTTTATTTAGTTCTAGTATATGAGCTTTCCAATTTAGTTTTTGATGAATTTGTAAGCCGAGAAATCGGGTTGTATCTACTTCAGCAATAACAGTGTCGTTATATTTTACTTTAATATTAGATGGGGTGATTGGTCTTTGGCTAAAATGCATAATGTGTGTCTTATTTAGGTTAATTTTCAAATTATTATTATTTAGCCATGTTATTATTGATATTAATGATTCATTTATGTCATTTTTATAAGAAAAGATGTCATCACAGTTAATAGTTATAGTACTATCGTCGGCAAATAAGGTCATAGGTTGCTTAGTGGCATTTGGGAGGTCATTTACATATACTATAAATAAGAGAGGCCCTAAGACACTGCCCTGTGGGACACCGTATTTTACCAAACGCTCTGTCGATGAGCTTATGTTCTCAGATTTGGTATCTCAGATATATGTATTATAATTGTAACACGAATGGGTCGGCTCGACCGGGGAAGGATCGCAGCGTAGTGTAGGGTACCTATGTTTAGCAGTGGACTTGTAAAGGGCTGTAATGATGATGATGATGAATCCTTGTAGAATACTTCTCTTATTAGTCGTCAAAGTTACGTTCGTTGGTTAGCACGGTGTACCGATTGAGGGTGAGCTTAGCATTTAAAGAAGAAGCTTCTAGATCCTTCTTACAACTCTGGATATAGTAGAATTCCAGAGTTCTAAAGGCGCGGGGGTTCAAAAATATTTTGGTGTTCCCACCGTCAATTTTCTTATATTCACGACCACCTGTGGATTCTTACTGGCTAATGATAATAAGAAATGGAAACAAATGTTGATGTTTTTGTGGAGGATGCAAACTAAGAACGCTTTAAATGAGGGGCTTATCTGTTACTTTCAGTTCATTGAGTCAATGCAGCTGCGATACGACCCGGCAGCGCGCGAGGCGGGCGTATACATCATCAGTGCGTGCGGCTTCGACAGTATTCCCAACGACATGGGTGTCATTTTTCTTGAGCAAAACTTCGAAGGTAATTTTTAAATATTTTAGTGTTGTTTTTCATAATTTTTTTTTTCAATGTGCAAATGGCACTAACTTATAGGGTTGTAGAAATTTTAAACTGAATTGAACATAAGCTATTATCTGCTTGGGATCCTATAATTTATAAAATAAATTCAAACCCAAGCATACCACTGCAAGACTTGGAAGATAATGTAAGCTTGTTCTTCGTAGATCGACCCAAAAATTTATGTTCCAAAGCTGAAGGTAGCCGGGCTATGACATAGCGACTTCAAAAGCGTCAGTCAATAACCATGAGTGCCATAATAAACCATAAACGCCGGAAATTAAAAATAATTTAAATAAGTAATATTAAACGCGATACAATACGTATTACTTTTATTCAATGTGAAGTATTCGTGTAAATAAAGGGTTATTTTGCTATATACGGCCAAATGTGCAGAGAAGGATCACAATAAGTAATATAGGTGAATGGTGAAGAAAAATTATTTAAAAATGCGTGGAATACATTATTTTAATTCATTATTTTAACTGATTGTCATTCATAAATATCTAATGACTACGATTTCGTAAGGGTCGATTGCTCGTCAAAAACGTTTTGAGATAATAAAAAAAGTATTTACTCGTATTTTTAAAAACTGCTATAACATTATATCATTAATTATATATTTGACCTTAAGTCTAAAAGTTGGCTACTCTTTTTATAATAACCACCCTGTATACTCGTAAGAAATCACTGGGAAAGATATTTCCTACAGTTGCTACGTATGATGATCGCAGTGATTATTATTTTGAATTATCAAGAAATGCTACCCATCTCCTTTTTCAGTTTCCCTCTGTCGTCTATGGCGACGTCTACGGGATGATATGCGATAGTGGATCCTCTCACCAGTGGCGAAGCTAGAGCTCCAAGCTAGGGCAAGCCCAAGATATAAATTGATAAAAATATAGATTGTTGTTTTTAGCAGTTTTATAAAAATACACCAATCTTGATCTGTCTACACGCTTCAGTTTCATATTCAGTACTGTCAAGGACGTGTTTAACAAAGCACACAGAAGGCATACCACTGCTAGATAGATTGTATTACATATCAGCAATTGCATAGCTTCGGTGGCTTTGAAGAAAGCCGTTTGGGTTTGTTGAACATGAACAAAAGTAAAACACGAACAAAGTACAAACTATGTACAAAATTAAAAAAAAATATTTACATTCTAATGGATAAGAGATAAGATAAGTGGAATCGTCTCGCTTTCTTACGGAAAGATTTAATTACGTTCACGTAAAATGTTGGTGAACTTTTTAATTGTGCCAATAACGTTTTTAATTGCGATAATTGATGTCTGAAATACACTCTTACCACCTTATGTATTATCTCAACAAAGTTTAAAGATTTCCTCTCCGATTATCACTTTAACACACTTCAATTCATCACAAGGAACACTATTATCCTCCATTTTCATTAAAAATCTTTAAAAAAGCATAAATTTTGAACTCGTAATATTAAATCGCTTAAGATAAGCACACAGAATAAATAAACATTGAAACGTGAAATGAACTTGCAAACGAATTGTTCACGCACCTCCGCTTTTAACAAATTTATTCCCAAAAGTCTGGCTTTAAATCTCTATACCAATTGCCATATATAAAGGTGTCCAGTGGCAGATTTCAAAGTTTGAAAAATTATAAAAAAAAGAACGACACGTTTTATGCAAAGTATTTTTATTAAAATATAAAGAACATAAAGGCGGATTTTATTTTTTGAAAACAACGTTGTCTAAAGGGCGGCCATCGACCCTAACACACTCCTCGAGTCTGGAACGCATGTTTTCGAAAACTCTTTTACAAAGCGACTGGGGAATCTTGCTGATTTCTGCTCGAATGTTTTCTTTCAGCTGTGTCACAGTGGTCGGATTTGTTTTGTAAACGATAGATTTTAAGTATTCCCATAAGAAAAAGTCACACGGACTTAGGTCTGTGACCTGGGAGGCCACGGTATGGTGCCGTTCCGGGATATGATTTTTTCGGGAAACAACTCTCGCACTGCACTCATGGCCACATTAGCAGTGTGAGCTGTGGCCCCATCTTGCTGAAACCACGTATTCCGGTTACAGTATGGACTATTCTGTAATTCTAGTCTAAAAAATTACTGATCATCTCAGCATATCTCTCGGAATTTACTGTTACAGTTTGGCCACGTTCATTTTCGAAGAAATAAGGCCCTATTATGGCAGACGCAGATATTGCACACCATACTGTGACTTTTGGTTTGTGTAAAGGCTCTTCATGCAATTTTCTCGGGTTGGAAATATCCCAATAACGAAAATTTTGTTTATTTACATATCCTCCGATATGGAAATGGGCTTCGTCACTGAAGAATATGTTACCCATCCGAGTAGCAGTTTTAAATCTCAACAACATCGTCTCTGCGTAAGTTTTCCTTAATTCAAAGTCAGATTCGAGTAAATCTTGGACGATTTGGATCTTATAAGGATGGAATTTAAGTTTTTTTCGCATTATTACCTGTAAAGTTGATTTACTAATACCCAAAATCGATGAACGTGCACGAAGTGATAAACGAGGATTTTCAATCACAGAAGCCATAACACGTTCGAGATTTTCGTCCGTGGCTACCGTTGGTGTTGGTCCTGGTCTGGGTCTATTTATTGTTGATCCCGTTGCTCTAAACCTTGCTACCCAAGACTGAATCAGGTTGATTGATGGTCCATCACGAACTCGACGAATACCGTAGTGATTATTAAATCGACGACGGGCTTCAGACAGCGAAAATCCACTCGAAAAGTACACCTCGACGGCAAAAGCGCGGTGCTCTCCACTCCACGGATCCATGGCTACTACGCTACTAAAAAATCCGCATCGCTTGCGCGTCGAATAACTCCCTCCGCGCCCTTCTCCTACGTTGCGTTCGAAAATTAAGTCTGATCAAAGTTTCATGCCACTGGACACCCGTTACAATCGTAGTTATATTTAATTATAGAATATTTTGCCATAGGTTAGAAAGAGAGCGATCGTCTTCTCGAAACCCCGTAAAAAGCACACGCGAGCGAGGGAGACAACTATTAGCTCTATTAAAACTCATTTTTTATGACAGCAGCAATATCGCTAAGGCAATACGAGGTCATCGGTCGTCATGTGTCGATTAGTGGAGTGCGCGGGAAATTTGAAATAGCTTGAAACATTTTACGAGTTATTTTATTAGTTGATATTATTGATTGATATTATTGATTGATTCAGGTTTAATAAGGCAAGCCCGGCTTTTCGGCTTTAATAGAAGCTTCGCCACTGCCTCTCACGTCGCTAAGACGCTGTAAATCTTCGATTAACAATAACAATGTGAATGAGTTACCACACCTTAAAAATTCATAAAGCTTCGTTACCTGTAAAAACGGTCTCTGGATCTTACTCACCGAAAATACGAAATACATTAGCATTTTGCTGCTAATTTACATTCGTGTCGCTGCCATACTACAGCTGCAGTATCACGTTTTTTATATAGAATAAGGGTGACAAACGAGCACACAGTCCATCAGATGGTAAGTAAATGCTGTGGTCCATAGACATCTACATTTATCCTCGATTAAGAATCAAAACGCAGATGCGTTGTCACCCCTGAGGAATAAGATGGAATGCCTCGTTTACAGTAAAAAATGGTCTCTGGATCTCTCACTCTCTACACTCACCATACGAAACACAACAGTATTAAGCTGCTATTTTACGCTGGTATTCTGTGAGAGCGTGGTCCTTCCCCGGTCGAGCCAACCCTTTCGTGCTACAGCTATAATATAGCTGCAGCGTGGCTCTACCACGTATAAATACGTAAAAGAGACGTTAAACTGATCATTATTGATGACAATAATTTGATACATCCACTCCATATCGTCCCGTGGATGGTCGTAATAGGCGATAGAGGAAACAGAAAGATAGGCAGCAGCATCTTCCTGGTAAAAACTCAAAATAATAAAAAATTGCATTTGCCAACCCGTCTGCCAAGTGTGCCTACTATGGCAAAATCCTTTCTATGAGGCAATTTGTGGGGGATGCCTATGATAGCTGTGGATTTTTATAGGCTGTAATGAGTAATTGAATTTTATTTAGCTCCGAGCATAGCCTTCTCATTAGTGCGCTGCGCGACTTTGAGCTTCCTCATACGGCCGGCAGTGAAGGACCACATCTCAGATCCATACGTCATCACTGGCATCACGCACTGGTTGTACAATCTATATAGGATATCCGCTGTAGAACCGGAGTAACCGATGTAGCCCAACCGATTAGTAAACTGAAGTAGCAATGGGCCAGCCATATAGCTCGAAGAAACGATAACCGATGGGAAAAAAAGGTTTTCGAGTGGCAGCCTCGTAACGGCAGGCAAAGTGTAGGGCGTCCCCCCACTAGTCGTCACACCATGGAGTGACGACCTGGTAAATCATGCAGGAAGTCGATGGATGCAGGTGGCTCAGGACCGTGTGCTTTGTGACTTTCCTTGGGGGAGGCCATACGTGGTAGAGCCATGCTGCAGTTATAGTAGAAGTATAGTTGTAGCACGAATGGGTCGACTCTACCGGGGAAGGACCACGCTCTCACAAAATACCAGCGTAAAACATAGCTTAATTCTGCTATGTAGTGTAGAGAACCGGAGACCCTTTTTACTGGAAACGAGGCATTTCATTTTAGTCCTCACGGGTGGCAACGTATCTGCATTATATATATATATATATATATATATATATATATATATATATATAGTATAGGATAGATGTAGATGTCTATGGGCCACAGCAGCCACGTACCATCAGGTGGACTGTGTGCTTGTTTGTCTCCCTATCCTATAAAAAAAGGCCTATGTTCAGCAGAGAACTTGTGAAGGACTATAATGATGATGATGATGATTATATTTCCAATGACCAGGTACCCTGAACTCCGTCGAGTCCTACATCAGCACCTACTTGCCTCCGGAGTATCGGAAAGCTGCCAGGAGTGGTGTTATACACTATGGCACCTGGGAGTCCATTATATATGGGTAAGGGCATATATTCCCATTTGGTAATTTTTAGAGTGGTAACTTTCACGCTTGTTGTCGGATGTGCGTTGATTTGAATTTTCAAGTTCGAATACTGCAAGGAACAAGTGTTTGTAGGTGCTTAAAACAATTGTTACAGGTCTGGATGTTTGCTCATGTGCATTCAAATATCATACATGGGATAACACTAATGTGGGGTTAACATTTTTTAAAGAAATTTGAGAAATCTTGTGGGTAGTCATTACTTGGCGATAAATGGAGTGATTTCAGATGACACCACAAATGTACAAGTGCAATATGATTACTCTGCAAAACGTTCAAATTGAAAACAACTCTTGTTACGTCGTAATAAAATGCAATTTACCTTGCACAGCGCTGAGCGCCTATTTATATATGTTCACAAGGCACGTCTTTTTCTATCGCGTATTTTTTAATCTTTACTGTAAGAGACCTTAGACTAAGGGTAACAATGGGTCGAAATTATGCCTTAAAGAATTCTCTACGATTCAACCCTGGGAAGAATACATAAGTAAAATTTGTTAGGTGTTAAAGAAACTGTAAAAAAAAATTGTGCGTGTAGTTGCAACACACGTACGAAGTGAAACTTTCTTTCGACATATAATTGTTCAAATATTTTATGTTAGCTGTCGCCAGCGTTTGCCCGCTAATTCGGTTGGAGTTCATGGGTTTTAATTTTTTGCACGGAACCCTAATTGTTTTTCTAAAATATAAAGTAACCTATGTTACTCCTTGTAACAACAGCTATCTCCCAGTGAAAGTCTCGTCGAAATCGGTCCAGCCATTACGGATATTAGCCGGAACAAACAAACAGACACACAGACAAAAAAAAATTAAAATTATATTTTGTTATAAGGGCCGTGTGTACTTTCATATGCATCTAGTAAAAATATGTTATTTTGAAATTACAAACAGACACTCCAATTTTATTTATTTGTATAGATTTTACATAAGTAGTTGCAATAAAATATACTCCCCGGCCCCGGCCCCGGCGGTAAAACGTTACAAGAAAAAAAATACAAAATTACGTGACGTTTTTATTTTTAATACCGTACTACTCCACAAAGCCGATAAAGAAGTTTCATTTCAATAACTAGACATATCATCGTAATACGGAGTATCTCTTTCGACACGACATGTGTAACTGTAAGGTTTGTTTACTTGTACGTGCTTGGGTGCAAGCGGCAAGCCTCTGAATGTACCGAGAGTAATACATATATTAATTTCAATATAGAAGATGGCTAGGCGCTACCACCTGATTGGGATTCCATAATTAATAAAATTAAATCCCAATCCAAGCATACAACTGCAAAACTTCAAAATACTATAAGTTCGTACTGTATAGATCGAACTACTTACTGCGGATATCCTTATTTCTAAGTTCATCACGCAGAGAAACCCCAAGCATAGCCCTCTCCATAGCTCCCTGAGCAACCATGAGCGTCCTCATACGGCCAGGTGTGAAGGAACACGTCTCAGATCCGTAAATCATCACTGGCAATACGCCACTGGGTACAAGCTAATTTTCTGGTTTTGAGGTATATCTGACGAGAAGATGTGTCGTAATTTCCTGAATATATTATTTGTATGTTAATATTAAGAAAATAATAAAAAGTTCGTACTGTATAGAAAGACAAAAATTAATAATTTTAATCTATGGGTAGCCGCGGTTAACTATGACATCTGGACGTTGAACACCTTAGTCAGTTTTTTTAAATATAGAATAAGGGTGACAAACGAGCTAATGGTGGTTAATATAGCGCATAGCGCCATATTATAGTGCGCTATCTTTCCATAACACATAGCGCGTGCTATGTAAGTAGCGCAATAGTGCCATGGCGCTTTGACGCTATTAAGTATCAATATCTAGCAAAGAGTATAGTAAATATATAAGGAAAAAGAGAGCCCTCTTGCGAGTTAAACTGGTGAGCCTTGGAAAAAGCGCCACCTGATGATTGTTACGCTAGCTAATTATAATATGCATGTGTGTGTGTGTGTGTGTGTGTGTCGAATTCGCTCACACGATAATGCTCTGTGAATGTGTGCGTGTGTATATGTATATTGCTCATTGATCACCCCCACATTCGATATTACATATTATATTCATTTACCTATAATATACTATTTCCATTCCAACTTTCTGCATCTGAATATAGAAAATTGGTACGGAAATAGTAATAAATGACTATAATAGTATAATATATAAATGAACAATAATAAGCATTGATACGAATGGAACACGGAAATACTTTTAATGGTTTAGAAATAAAAAAAAAAACTATTTTCATAGAGATTTAATTATATTATTGACAGATGATACACAGAAATAATAATATACATATGCTCAGTAGTATAATAAGTCTATGATGTGAGCACTCAATATTAGATGATTATGGAGGCACCTTAAGACACACAATTTTCAGCAACACTAACACATTAGACATTATCCGATTAAGGCTATTACATAACACCACACTTATGTAATTATTTTACGAAATACGAAATAATAAATCGACATTAAACTCAAAGCATAGAAAAGTTAAACAAAATGAGCTCCATTGAATTTGGAAATTAAGACATTCCCGTTTATACTAATATCTTTAATTAAAATTGAACTTTGAAACTTTTTAATCTCTTTTCCACAACAGCCACAGATGGTATATTTTATATTTTCCGCTACAGAGGTGTATCACAGACTAATCTTTCAATCGGACATAAAAATATTCGGAACGTACGTAATTTATACTTTATAAATCATTTATTAAACAATTATTATGTGATATTATATTACAAAATTTATAGTTTATAATTTATTAGATAAATAAAAATAATTTTAATGAGAAAATCGTAAAGATATTAAAATGCAAATATCAAAGTTCCTAAGCTGCAATTGAAATATAATAAGTAACATGGATCACTGCTTCTTTCTTAAATTCTGCCATCTATTGAGTATTTAATTAACTAATATTACACAAACTGAGGAAATTATGACCCCTACCATACACTTGATGGCGTTACTTTCTATGCCCAAATGCTTTATTAAGAATCTGTACCCCCCCCCCTGATATCTAGCGGCAACTAGTTCTAGCAGCAACGCTGTTGGGAGAGGACGTGCGATGCAAATTTGATCTAGTAGCGCGCTATTCATCGCGGGCGACCTAATTTAGTGTGAGACGTTGTTTAGTTAGTGTATACTGTATATTTATAAGTGATCAAAAGACACAGTTGTCTGCTATAAAAGAAGCCTAACTAAAGATTTTAAATGTAAATAGATATAAAAGTGTATTTAAATGGTTGATTTTTATAAATACAATCAATAAACTTTTAATATTAGAATACACCGTTATTTGATTTATAATTTATATTAAGGTTAAAATAACGCTTACATCAATTATAATAAAAAATAATTAATTTTATTTCGTTTTAAAAAGTACATGCCTTAAAAATATTTTTAAGATTATAGAAAGTCGTAAGCCTGAAAAGTATGAAAAAGCGTTCATTGGTTTTTCTTTACCGTTTTATTTTAGTCTAAAATGCGTCGTTTTGAACAACTTTAAAACGAGCACACAGTCCACCTGATGGTAAGTGGATGCTGTGGCCTATAGACATCTACATTTATCATCGATTAAGAATTAAAACGTAGATACGTTGTCACCCCTGAGGACTAAGATGAAATGCCTCGTTTCCAGTGAAAAATGTTCTCCGGATCTCTACACTCACCATACGAAACACAGCAGTATTAATCTGCTATTTTACGCTGGTATTCAGTGAGAGCGTGGTCCTGCCCCGGTCGTGCTGACCCATTCGTGCTGCAACTATAGTATAGCTGCAGCGTTTCTCTACTACGTATAAAATATATCTATCCTCGATTAAGAAGTAAAATGATTGTTGATGATACCTGAGGATTAAGGTGAAATGCCTCGTTACCATTAAAAAGGGTCTACGGTTCCGTACACATACGAATCACCCCCCCGCCCACATACATTTCTATTTTACGCTGGTATTATGTGAGAATGTGGTCTTTCCCCGGTCGAGTCGATCCATTTTTGCTGCAGCCATACATATAATAGCTGCAAAATAACTCTACAACATACATAATGTTATGCCTCACATGCTGTAATTATTCTGGCTTTCTACATACCCTTCGAATCGAAACCCAACATTCGCAGGCAATATCCCTTGGAAAATTATATCTAACCTGCCTCGTTACATATGTATATCAACGCCTGTCACCCAGAGGGGTAGGCAGTGACCACAGATTTACATTTGACCCGATCCTGACTAATGGTGGTTAATATAGCGCATAGCGCCATATTATAGCACGCTATCTCTTCATAACGCATAGCGCGTGCTATGTAAGTAGTCGCCATGGCGCTATTGCGCTATGGCGCTATTCATATCAAGCAGCAACTAGTTCTCGCAGCAGCGCTGTTGTGAGCAGACGTGTGACGCAAATTTAATCTAGCAGCACTCTATTCATCGCGCGCGAACTAATTTAGTGTTAGACGTTGTTTAGTTAGTGTATACTGTATATTTATAAGTGATCGAAGGACACAGTTGTCTGCTACAAAAGAAGCCTAACTAATGTTTTTACATGTAAATAAAATATAGATACAAAAGTGTATATAATAGTGTTTGTAAATAGTTGATTTTTGTATATACAAGCAATAAACTTTTAAATACACCTTTGATTTATAATTTATATTAAGGTTAAAATAACGTTTACATCAATTATAATAAAAAATGATTTAAACGTTTTAAATTGTTTTAAAAAGTACAGTCCTTAAAAATATTTTTAGTATTATAAAAAGTCGTAAGTCTGAAAAGTATGAAAGAGCGATTTTAATCTAAAATGCGACTTGTTGCGAAACAATGTTCTTATATAGCACGCGGTCTATACAATGAACGACATGTAATGTAGCGTGCTCCGAGATATAGCGGGCTGCTAAACTTAACGCGCTTGCCGGCCTCCTACACACTTTTTTAGAAATATCGAGCTCTAACATAGGGTATTTAATAGTCTGTAGCGTGCTATTGATTTATAGTCGTTTTGAACAACTTTAATCCTGACACACCTCTCTCGCCTCCTCTACATCCATATACCTACGCATACATGCTCGTCACTTAAGGGTACTCTTGCCACAAACTCGTTAATAACAGAAAATTTTCCTAACGTGTGAAACACTGTCCTGCAGTGGACTAAAGGCTGTCTACGCTAATGACTACGGTGATCGTTTCAGAGTGACGTATAAGAATGAACTGTCGCCGTTAAGAAAGCAATTGTTTGCAGAGCGCATTCCCACGTTCCAACCTGTACCGCCAAAAAGGTAAGAATAAAAACAAATCAAATGTCGTTTTTATTACGGTAATAATGTAATAATAGCTTTACTGTTGCAGCCTATTAAAGTCCTCTGCTGAATATAGGTCTTTCCATATTATGTTGCTTTATAGGGGATTATATATAATATATTCTCTTCTTAAGGTGCCGTCTCCTTGCGAAGGTTGGCAATCATTAGGGCGATTTCAACTTTTGAGACCGCTGCTCTAAACAGTGATCTTGTGCTCTTCCCGAACCACTGGCGCAAGTTCTTCAGCCACGATATCCTTCTGCGGCCAGGCCTCCTTCTGCCTGCCACTTTCCCCTGAATGATAAGTTGAAGGAGTTCATATTTTTTGGTGTTACGCATCACGTGCCGAAAATATTCCAATTTCCTCCTCTTTATGGTTGTAAGTATCTCTGTGACCTTCCCCATTCTTTGTAGCACGGTGGTGTTTCGTACGCGGTCTCTCCAAGAAATTCTTAGCACACGTCTGTACACCCACATCTCGAACGCTTCCAGTTTTTTAGACATGGCTTCTGTCAGCGTCCAAGCTTCTACACTATAGAGAAGTACAGAAAAGACATAGCACCGCGCTATGCGTGTTCGAAGACAAATACTTAGGTTCCGGTCACAAAGAACTTTCTTCATTCTCGAAAAGGTTTTAACGAAAAACGATTATCTTTAAGAACAGCTTCAAAACATGACTCATATACTTAAAGTTAGTTATAAATAGCGTTGAAGAGGCTAACAAGATAATCCAGATTATACTCCTCAATCACTTTAATTACCTCGACTGGTATGTCATCGGGACCAACAGCTTTCCTTGTTTTTGCATTTCTGATGGCATAATAGACCTCACTCCTTGTAATGGCAGGTCCCGTGTCTTCGCAAATGAAATCAACAGGATCAGACCGAGTGTCACAGAAGAGTTCAGTTACATATTGCTCCCAAGTTATCAACATTGTGCAAGAGGCATATTTGTTGTGTGCGTCCTTGATGTTTAGGGGATATAACCTCTTTAATCTTCTTATGCATATTAAAATAGTCAAACTTTTTATCCAATTCTTCAATCTCAGAACAAAGATCACCGTACCACTTTTCTTCTGCCTGTCTTATTTTCTTCCGTATCGAAAGCTGTATTGAATCATACTTTTCTTTTTTTAATTTATTTTCACGTCTTAAATCCATCAAATTTAAGATTTCGTCAGTAATCCACTCAGTTTTCCTATATCGCGGTGTTGATACTAAGATCTTATTACTTGCATCCATAATTGATGTTTTAAAATTATGCCATGCTTGCTCCGTATTGGAGAAAACAAGATTATCATTCTCGTGCTGTAGCCTACAAATTTCGTCATTAATGGCTAGGCGAAGTTGGTTTTCAGATTCAGGGTTTTTTTTTTAATTTATTCAGGTCCACTCTTGTAGTTTTTGTTGGCTGTTGCATTTTCTTTAGCTGAAATTTAATAACGGCCACAATAGGGTTGTGATCAGATCCAATATCGGCTCCGGGATATGTTTTAGCAGATTTAATGCAATTTATATGCCTTTTGTTAATCAACAAGAAATCTATTTGATTATGTACGATCTTCACTGGACTATCAGTTGGTGAACGCCATGTATAAAGTCTTCTAGGTGGTAGCTTAAAGAATGTATTAGTAACAACGAACTCGCGCTCCTGGCAGAACTGCACCAACCTTTCTCCTCGATCGTTTCGGACACCAAGCCCAAAGGTGCCAACGACGTAGGGTACTGGACCTTGCCCAATTTTGGAATTAAAGTCACCCGTGATGACTGTTATGTCGTGTTTCTTGGTTACTTTGAGTGCTGTCTCAATATCATCATAAAATGCCTCATTCAAATCGTCACTTTTGTCTGCTGTAGGAGCATATACTTGAACTATGTTGATGTTAAACGGCTTAGCTTCAAGTTGTAACAACATAAACCGCTCCGATACCGGAAGAAAATTTTTGACAGTTGATCCTAGAACATGTTTCACAATTATGGCAACACCATTTCTGTGATGTTGACGTTCATCGCTACCTGAGTAATAAACTGTAGCATCACCGGATGTTAAAATTCCGTTTCCTTTTCATCTTAATTCACTTATTCCTAGGATATCAAGTTCTAATCTGCACATCTCCTTTATCACATTTTCCAATTTACCGTCTTCATATAAACTGCGGACATTCCAAGTTGGGATCTTTATGGCTGACCCGGAGATTTTTCGCACCCTTTGACCACTTAAGGCCTGCCGGGGACTAAGGGCCATTGTTTTATTTGTCTCAGCCATAATGATTTGTCCTGGGAATAATAATGTGGTGGTTTTCCGTGGCCTTCCACATCGCTGTATTGCTGCCGTCTGAATCTGGGACTCATACAACAACAATGAGATTGGTGACTGTACAGGCTTACCTAGCTCCCAGTCACTCCATCAACCAACTACGCAGCTGCCCGCAATTGGAGGAGGATAATGCTTATTTACTGGCGGCATTGGCTCGCCATGTCACAGAGTCTTCATTGGGTTTTTGTAGTTTTTGCATAGAAGAACCTTTCCTAAGGGTAGATCCTCTACCCTACACCCTCTAACCCTGCCGGTGTGGGGTCGGGGACTGCCGAAACAGCTAACCGTAATATCTTACGGCCGTTCCCCTATTCGCTACCTGTGGACCCCCGGTAGTGGCTCACACCTAAGCCCTACCTATATATATATATATATATATATATATATATATATATATATATATATATATATTGTTTTTGTAATGTGAATGACTACCTAAACTTGACATAATGTGACGCAACAGTAGTTCTATATTATTAATTGCATTTTCAATTTTAATTATTTATAAATTTGTATGTATTGCTATTAGTATTGGTAACTTGTAAACGATGACTATTTTATGATGAATATTTTAATTGAATTCGATATTTTAATATAGTAAACTTAATTATAAAAAATGTATTTGCATGCTATCCATAGATGGCTGAAAAAGCTGAACTACACTTTACAATAACCACCTGAATGTACCCTTTTTCAAAGCAAATAAATCATCATTTCATTTAGCTGTCACGCTCGGCAAGCGGGCCGGTCACAGCAGGTTTCATTTTTAAGTTATCAGGAAGTCGCCGCGGGCATCTCCTGGCTGGTTTCCTCTGCCGCGTCTCACAACACCCACGGGATAATATGGGGTAGTGGATATTCTTAAACCGCTACTACACGTTTTTTATAATTATCAATTTTTTTACCATTTGGAATTAAACAAGACCATTAGCAGATCGATTTACATCACCGATCTGGAAATGCTTTGTGTGAAAAGCGACGATCACTGGAACATACCCTTTGCCCTGATGGTCACTTAGTTACAATTAAATTAGTTATTGTAGGTAATTTATTGTAACAAGTGTAATTTTTTAATCCCAATTAATAAAATATTAACATAATTTGTAAGCCATTTTTTACTAACACATATGGATGTACAAATTGTCCAAAATAAATTATTTATTATTATTATTATTACTGATAGTCCCAAAGCGTTAGATAATCAATAAATTGGAAAATTACAAAAAGAAGTAATTTAAGTAATATAAACTCTACAATAGTAATTTTTATATTAACTTATCATTTTTACTCCAAAGTTTAAATATGTTTTCTCCTAGGTAATACAGTGGTACCGCTACTTTTTATTTTATACATACATGACTTGTTGTAAGTCATCTTTAGCCTTAAAGTCCATCACAAGTCTACTGCCGAACATAGCCAGTATAACTCCACCCTGTGGAATGCTAAAAAACACGGTCCTTAGGCACCTGTGTCCATCGACTTCCTGTATATCTTATCTGATCGTCACACATCTAGTAGAGGGCCACCCTACACTTTGCCTATAGTTACGATGCTGCCACTCGAGATTTTCCCAACGATTGTCAGTGATCAGAGAGTACTGCTTATATCCTCATAACAAAGTCTATCACGTAGTGAAAGTCCGATCATAGCCTTCTCCATAGCTCGCTGAGCAACCTCGAGCTTCCCCATACGGGCAGCAGTGAAGAATCACGTCCTGGACCTATAAGTCATCACTGGCAACATGCACTGGTTCACACTCTTGTTTTTAAGTTTTGATGTATACGTGACGCGAATATGTATCATATATCCTCCCCATGAGGCAAGCTATGGGGGAGGCCTATGTTGTTCACCACTGGATTTTATAGACTGTTATAGATTGATTGTTAAAAAATAATTGTATTTTTTCTGAATTATCAGATCTTTGCACAAGAAAGACAGCAGTTGGTGTGTCCCATTTCCCGGCAGTGATGCGTCGGTTGTGTACCGCACGCAAAGGCAGTTGTACACGACCGAGGGAAAGCGACCAGTTCAATTCCGTGTGTACGTGAAGATGCACAGCTTCTTGATGCTCATGCTGGTGGCGTTCGCCGGTGTAATGTTCTACCTGTTCACCCGCACCAGTTTCACCAGGAAGTGGCTGCTTAACTACCCTAAACTGTTTAGCTTCGGTATGGTGACCAAGGACGAGATAAAGGAGGAAGTGATGGACAATACGCACTTCAAGATGGAGTTGCGCGGTCTTGGCTGGGAGAGGGGTGCCGATGTTGAGAACACGCCTCCCAACAAGAAGATGGTTGCTAAGGTGAGTATTTATTTTATAAAACTAAAATATATTATCCCGTGGGTAGGGCTTGTTTGCGGTTAAGGTATGAGGTTACGTTACCGGTAAAAAAATTGTTGTCGCTAATTTTTGAAGGTAGATCGAAAGCGGTTAAAATTCATCGATACGCCATCGTTATAAAATAACGACAACGCTATTTTTAGGGCCATTGTTATATTATACCTTTAAATGACCGAAATTTATTGGTAAACAATAATATCTGGTTGTGTAACCAAAATTATTTGTTGTTTTGACAGTGACAGTTAAGCAATTCCAAGAAACTAATTGAAAACTAAGGTAAATTTTGAACCACAAGGATAAGTGAAAACCTGTAAGTTGATAATTAGGTAGTGAAAAAACGAGTGTAGTGTTTTTCGGTACCGAAAAATGTATGTATTGTTATTTTAAGATTTCGCCTTCGATCAACAATATCAAATAGATGTCGGGTCGGCGCAAGAAATCCGTCTCAGTAAATAAGAGTGCACATGAGACGTCAGCTCTTGCACGTGAGAGTGTAGCTCGCAAGGCAATAACGGGAAAAAGAACTTTTGTAACAATTTGAGGTTGATTTCACACTAAATGTTATTTAATTTATGTCTTTTCATAGTTTATATTCATGCGGACAGTACTTAGCCATGATTTTGTACGTGAACCGTATCTAGTTGGTATTGTTGAAGGATATCGCAATAAAAAGATATGACGTCATACCTTTTAACCGTTACAACTTTTATAGCCAATAATTTTTCGTTCAATCAACGCCCGTGGGGATTGTCGTAAGAGATGATGAGAGAAATAAATCAGGAGATGGGCAGCAGCATCTGTCTAATAATGTCTTAAATCGTGAGAAATGCCACCACATTTTAAAAGATTTCGCTGATTGTAGTATAATTTTAGCTAAGCCACATTCCGACGATATAAAAATATTAGTCAAGCTTTACAAGATGAAGTTCTCGGATCGATCACTCACTTCTCAATGTGATTGATCTGGGAACTTTTCATTTTTTTAACTAATTGCTACTAATACTTTTTGTAACTAATTGCATATCTTCTTCAACTTTCTGTAATTAATTATTGATTTGAGAATTTTATAATGTAATAAGTTTAAGTATACTTTATGTAGTTGTTTTTTTTTTGGTGATGAATTAACGGAGCGACATATTCATATTGTGAATAAGCTCATTAATAAAGAATTAAAACACGTCTTAAAATGAAAAATTGCAGTTAACAACCCGCTTTCCAACACTTTGCGCAACTATGATAAATATCCAACCTATGAGGCAATCTAAGAGGGAGGTCCATATTTAGCAGTGGAATTTAATAGGTTGTAATAGTAATTGTCGGTTATATGGCCGGCCCATTGCCACTACAGCTTACTAATCCGTTGGGCTATGACGGTCACTCTGGTTCTACGGCAGATAACCTCATTTCTGAGTTTATCATGCAGAGAAACCCCGAGCATAGCCCTCTTCATAGCTCGCTGAGCGATCTTGAGCGGCCTCATACGGCCAGCAGTGTAAGACCATGTCTCAGATCCATAAGTCATCACTGCAACATGCATTGCTTGTAAAATCTAGTTTTCAGGTTTTGAGGAATACCAGACAGACAACCCTACCCGGTAGGTAGACCCAACAACCGATGGGGAACTAAGGGTTTCGAGTGGCAGCCTCGTACGGGTAGGCGAAGTGTAGTGCCCCCACTAGATGGAGTAACGACCTAGTAAAATGTGCAGGAAGTGGATGGATACTTGTGGCTCATCACCGTGCTTTGTGACGTTCCTCGGGGGAGGCCTATGTTCAGCAGTAGACTTGTGAAGGGCTGTAATGATGATTAAGGGTAATTATAAAACTGAAGTAACAAACGAACTCACTGTCCACCTGATGGTGAGTGCCTGCTGCAGTCCATGTACGTCTGCAACCAATTTCAAACACAGAAGGCTATAGGTTCGTTGTCACCTTTGAGGACTAAGATGTCTACACAGTTTGCAATTTATAGTGGCTCTATATTCCCTCTCAGACCGAAATACCTCTATCTAGACGAACTCCTAGACAGAAAGTATAGCCTTACTCCTTAGCAAGCAAACTCACGTGGTGACTCAGTGCAATGATAAACAATATCGGTGTTGTCTGCAGGGATCGGACTGATTTCTTGTTATTTGCCTTTTATTGTTACATGAGATACTATGTATTACATAATAATTCTTTAGTGGAGAGATGGAAATTTGTTTCTTTCTCTTTGAAATATTTGTGTTATAAAAATTAACATATTAAAATTAATTATTATTAAATCAACAGTAACAAACAATCCATTTAGTGATATAAACACGTGAAAGTAATAGCAAAAAAATGAAATAAAGAAAATATGTTGAACAATATTATATAGGCGCTGTCGGATTATCGAATTTAGAGGAATGTAAAGTACTGACGCAGCCCCTTGCTATTCCAGAATATTTTGAAAAAGTACCTTGTAATCCGACATATTACATATCAAATATAAAATAGTAAAAAATAAAAGTATCATGTGATGCACAATGAATACTTAAACAATAAATAAATAATGAATGCCCGCTAAACATCTGTCATAGTCACATTGGAACTAAAACACTAAGCGTCAAGATAGATTCGTGGTGGCGCGAACTAATTGCAATCTCCTCCCGTAGTGGATTCATAGCGCGACTCGAATCTACCCACATGGGGGTAATCTGAGACCCACAAGTTAAAAACAATACAATACAATACAATACAATACCCTTTATTGAACACTAAAAAATACAACATAACAAGAAACAAAGAGAAAAACAAAAGGCGGTCTCATTGCTATGCAGCTATTTCTTCCAGACAACCTAAATAGGAAATAAAAATAAGTGAAAAATTAAGTAATGGGTAGAGTGCACTATAAATAATATTGTAATCTATAAATATAAAATAAATTTAATAAACATGCCGGAATTTACTTAATTGACTCACTAGTGATCATAAAACGACAGGAGTGGATAAAAGGAGGAGGGATGATTTAGAAGGAAAGATAATGTTTTTTAACTTGGTTTTTAAAGGAGTCTATTGTTTGAGCACGTTTTATAAACATGTCTGATTACAAGGGGCACGGATAAGCCAGGGGTTGGATTACTATGGGTCCACTGTATAATGTTAAGTAAATAATAAATATATCAATTATCAGCTCCAGTTCTATCAAAGTTGTCCTCAGTAATTTAAAAACTAGGTTCTATGTTTGAGGTTGCAATGGTTTATTTAATGATGATTTGTTATAAAGTATTTGAATTGTTGTCTCAGGTGACAGGAACGAACCCGGGCTACGGCGCGACGGTAGTGGCCCTATTGTATTCCGCACTCACTATACTCGACGAGAAAGATAAAATGCCTAAGCCGTAAGTTATTTCCTCTGTATAACCTTCTTATGATCTGCATGGAGTGGGGGACGCTTGAGAGCACAGAAATCTAAATAATAAGGCACTAGAAATGCCTTATACTGTTTTTTAATATCGGGACACGTGTCGCCGGTTCGCAGCTATCACACATAGACACACAATAAATACACAATTACGTCCACACGTATCTCTAGCATTCATGCACTATATTGCGTTAAGGACGCGTTTACAAAATTGATAGGTATAGAATCGCACTACTACATTGACAAAAGTCACACACACACTAGTGTACGCACGGTTGGCTGTGGGAATCGTAGTCAAATGAAATTATTTTGATAATTTGAAAGATTGAATTTGTTTTTCATTTCTTATACCTACCTCAGAAATATACTTCGATACGAAATACGAATACCTGCTCCAGAGACTGCTTGGCACTGGAAGCCCTCTACTGGTAGTGAGATGTTAGCTCTGGACTTTGAACTGGTTTTGTCAGTTATAATAAGACCTTACCTACCTGCGGACTTGATGGAGTGACCTGAAGGTGTAATTTGGTGATTACAACAGGAACTCCTAGACTATTGGAACTAGGTGTGCCGAGTTTGGGTTCGTTTTGTTGGTTATGATGTGACCTTACCTGCGGACTTGATGGAGTGACCTGAAGGTGTAATTCGGTGATTACAAGTGGAACTCCTAGACTAGTAGAACTAGGTGTGCCGAGTATGGGTTCGTTTTGTTAGTTATGATGAGACCTTACCACCAGACTTGATGGAGTGACCTGAAGGGGTAATTCAGTAACTACTTCTGGAATTTCTGAACGAGTTGAACTAGGTGTGCCGAATTTGGGCTTCGTTTTGTTAGTTATGACGAGTCCATACCTCCGGACTTGATGGAGTGACCTGAAGGTGTAAATCGGTGATTGCAACTGGAACTCTTAGACTGGTAGAACTAGGTGTGCCGAGTTTGGGTTCGTTTTGTAGGTTATGATGAGACCTTACCACCGGACTTGATGGAGTGACCTGAAGGTGTAGTTCGGTGATTACAAGTGGAACTCCTAGACTTGTAGGACTAGGTGTGCCGAGTTTGGGTTCGTTTTGTTAGTTATGATGAGACCTTACCACCAGACTTGATGGAGTGACCTGAAGGGGTAAATCAGTAACTACTGCTGGAATTTCTGAACGAGTAGAACTAGGTGCGCCGAATTTGGGCTTCGTTTTGTTAGTTATGACGAGTCCATACCTCCGGACTTGATGGAGTGACCTGAAGGTGTAAATCGGTGATTGCAACTGGAACTCCTAGACTGGTACAACTAGGTGTGCCGAGTTTGGGTTCGTTTTGTAGGTTATGATGAGACCTTACCACCGGACTTGATGGAGTGACCTGAAGGTGTAGTTCGGTGATTACAAGTGGAACTCCTAGACTTGTAGAACTAAGTGTGCAGAGTTTGGGTTCGTTTTGTTAGTTATGATGAGACCTTACCACCAGACTTGATGGAGTGACCTGAAGGGGTAATTCAGTAACTACTGCTGGAATTTCTGAACCGGTAGAACTAGGTGTGCAGAATTTCACTCAATCAAGTCCGGTGGTAAGGTCTCATCGTAACTAACAAAACGAACCCAAACTCGGCACACCTAGTTCTACAAGTCTAGGAGTTCCAATTGTAATCACTGAACTATACCTTCAGGTCACTCCATCAAGTCCGGTGGTAAGGTCTCATCATAACCTACAAAACGAACCCAAACTCGGCACACCTAGTTCTACCAGTCTAGGAGTTCCAGTTGCAATCACCGATTTACACCTTCAGGTCACTACATCAAGTCCGAAGGTATGAACTCGTCATAACTAACAAAACGAAGCCCAAATTCGGCACACCTAGTTCTACTCGTTCAGAAATTCCAGCAGTAGTTACTGAATTACCCCTTCAGGTCACTCCATCAAGTCTGGTGGTAAGGTCTCATCATAACTAACAAAACGAACCCAAACTCGGCACACCTAGTCCTACAAGTCTAGGAGTTCCACTTGTAATCACCGAACTACACCTTCAGGTCACTCCATCAAGTCCGGTGGTAAGGTCTCATCATAACCAACAAAACGAACCCAAACTCGGCACACCTAGTTCTACCAGTCTAGGAGTTCCAGTTGCAATCACCGATTTACACCTTCAGGTCACTCCATCAAGTCCGGAGGTATGGACTCGTCATAACTAACAAAACGGAGCCCAAATTCGCCACCCCTAGTTTTACTCTGCAAGAAGTTCAAATAGCGGTCACGAAAGTACACCTTCAAGTCACGCCATCAAGTCCGGAGGTAAGGTCTCATCATAACCAACAAAACGAGCCCAAACTCGGCACACCTAGTTCCGCTCGTCCAGGAGTTGCAGTAGTAGGTAAGTTTATATATCCTACTTATTTTTAGCTAAATAAAAACTGTGAGTATAAAAATAATAATTTTATCACTTGTCAAGTACTTATGTTTCCAATTTGTTTTTTTCTAATATTTTGTGTATGTACAGCGATCTTTTCAGAATGAGCCGCTGCAAACAGGCGATACAGTATCCACTCACGACGGCGGCCGAGCGCGGACTGTGGTTTCATCGAAATCTTTGTACAATAAATCAAAGCAGGCACCAAAAATAAAATAGCCCTTATTGCAATACATTATGATTTATCCGTATTAGCAAAATATGTGAAAAAATGTGCGTCAGTTTTTATTTTTTCTACGACTATTTGTGACATTTTGATAAAAAATAAATACAGGGTTTTTTAATTGAATATGTCTGTCATCTTACAGTATTTTTTAATTTTTTTAAATATGTTGATAATAGACCAAAACATGTACCGAAACACAAGCCGGTATCGTTAATTTTGTAGAAAATGGCAACGAAAGTTCGTTTTTACAATATAAAAAACTACTATTTTCCACAAAAGAGTTACAGACTTTTGCAGATGAAGAACCAATCTATACATGGTAGTTTTTACTTATATTTGATTTGGTTTAGTTTTGTCACAAAATCTACCGAAAAACACCCTAATTTTGGTTGATTTGCAAACGCGTCCTTAAGGAATATTTTATAAAAAAGTAAAATCTGAGGAGGCTTAGCCTAAGTACCATTTTTTATTAGTTTTAAAGATCTGTAACTGACTTTCTGTTGTGTGTTATTTTTCAGTTACGGCTTCTTACAGATTGAATTCAGTCTATTATCCTCATTTATCAAGCAATCTAAAAGTACAAACAAACAGATAATCGCTGATAAACGGTTAAAGGTAAGTATAAAATATTTGGAAATAAAAAGAAATAGGGAAGGTGTAAATAAATATTTAACGAAAAATCACATTTCATTCCCATTTCGGTCAAACTAGGTAAGCTAAACAAAATAAATTATCGATATAATATCGTAATGTCAAGCCACTGACTGGCGCTCGAGCCCTGCGTCCGTGTTCTTGGTAATTTACGTACGCACAATATTTTTATTGCCCATATATCCACATATCCATCGCTGCTTTTGGCTGTCGTACTCTTAGACATGAACTAACTTAAGAATCAATGGATGTTGAAATGTGAAAACAGTTACATTTTCTGAGACAATCGTAGTACTGGACTGGTAACTGGAGGTGAATAATTTTATTTAAGTATATTTCATTAAAAACAACATTATTTAAAACTCTAAGTACTTATTTATGAAATGTTATCCCTTTATTTGAAAATTGGCAAGTTGTGGAAGAATTTCCGCACTTGGATATGCTTCAAAACACCATTTTTACGTCTCAGCGTCCGAAAAACACTGGTGACCGAAACAAACGCTCCTCGCGCACTTGTGGCCTACGAGTCACATGTGCGGCGACAAGGTCATGCGAATTTACAACTTCTATTGCCTTATTATTTATATTTCTGTGCTTGGGATAATTTGCAAAGTTGATTTAAATTTGGCTTTCGAAGCACTAAACGATACACAAGCTTGATTACAGGCCAACTAGAAAAGTTTGGAGGAAAAGAAAAGTTTGGATTTAGTTAGAGAAAATTTTGGTTTTAGAATAGGAGTCAGTTTCTGTGACTGGAAGTTTCTCGAAGACTCAACATCAAGGTTTGAATAATAAGATTGGGTAGGATAGTTGGATTGGATGATATTAGGATTGTGTAGAATATTAGGATTGGGTGGAATATAAGGGTTAGGTAAAATAATAGGATTGGGTAGGAAAACAGGAATGGGTGAAATTAGGATTGGTTAAAATAATAGGATTGGGTAGGAAAATAGGATTCGGTGATCATTTCGTAGAGTTTACTAAAAATAACACTTCAAAAGATTTCATGGCACATGATTTATTTAATATGATAATTTTCAACTTATACAAGTATAAGATAAAATTTTAATTTTGTAGCAAATAAATGTCACAATCCTTATTTTTAGACATGTAACGTAAGATGAAATTGTGTATTGTTAGGAATGAAATTTAAGAATAAACAAATTTAATAAATATTTAAAATATTTAATAATATTGAATAAAGTTATCAATCAAAATCTAATCTAATGTAATCGAATCAATTGGAATCACTTGAGGTTTTTGTGTTTATGCCATCTAGCGTCGATTGTACTTACCACCTTGCTAGTCAATAAGTTTTAGTTCGATAAAATGACTTTATTACCTATAGCATGTAGTAGATGGCGCTATTACAAATTTCAAATATAAAATTTTCGGTTCCCAATGGATTTCACAGAATTACTAAGATCAATCCCAAATGATCCATTTGAATGATCGATCCGAATGTACCAGTACGCGTGACGAAATGTACTAGAATGATTCGGTCACTGGAAATGAATGATTGACACGTGTCTACTCAGGACCTTACTTTGAGGCATTGCTTGGAACACCCCTTGTTCAGCAGTGGACTTGTGCAGAGAGTGTAATGATGATGATTTTTATTCTTAACGTATTCGCGTAGTGTGTAATGATTTGGTAGTTTAGTATTAAATAAGTTTCTCAAAATGAATTATTTTCAGGGGCGGTGTAATGACAACTGGGTACGCGTTCAGGAATACAGAACTGATAAAGAGGCTGCACGAAAACAACCTCAAATTTGAAATTATTGAGAAGTAATCGATAAAAATTAATTACATTTTTGTGTCATTGTATTTAAGGTTACATTTTGATTTCAGTTTGGGTTAGCTTTAAAGAAGCAGGCAGGAATAGTATCACTATTCCTGCCTGAATAACCAAAATAAAATATAAAGTTCCTATAGCTTTATTAATTGTTGATTATAATTGTTAAAATTAATTTTAAGGAGTGTAGCTATAGGCTTGAAGAAATTTCCTTTTTTTTTATAAAAATTTTTTAAAGCTTATTTGTTTATACAACTTGAAACATTTATTAATTAGTTTGATTCATCAATTTTATAAAATTATATTAAAACTAAATGTAGAATTCACGTAAATATAAGAAGTCATTATTGAAACATTTATATAAATTTAAAAGTTATAGTTATATTATTGTTATTATATATTTTAGTGTTATCGTAATTTCTTTTACTATGTAGTAGAGTAAATACGGTATATTTTTCACTTTATGGCCCATGTAAGCCGTATCACTTGCTTATGAAATTATAACCATAAAATATGTAATCATTTTCGCTGTAGTGCCTTTTTTTCTAATTCGATTGTGCCTTATTAATTATAATAAAAAACGATTTTTGTATTTTATGATTTGCATAATACCTGGTCGTAGACATTACACATCGAGCCCAAATAGAAACTGTCAGCTTTATCTGTATTTTTTAGAGAGTAGTCAACGACATAACGTTGTAGGAATGTGAATAGGCAGTGACGATGTTCTACAAAACCTTTAACAAATGATTTTGTTTGCAAGACGCTGACGCGCGCACACTAATGCAATAGTATCATCTCTTATTATCTTACAGAAATTAAATATACTACTTTCTCTGTCGCACAAATGAGCACTGATTGCGAATGAGTGAGCTCACTCATTTGAGAATGGACACATTTCGGAGTGGTCATACTATGGTAAAGGCGCATCTAACTATTTAAATCTTTGATTTGAAGATTTTATATATATATATATATATATATATATATATATATATATATATATATATATATATATATATATATATATAGATTAGCTTTACTTAATTTTTATAGAAGTGAGCGTGATAAACCAGCACACAGTTCATCTGACTGAAAGGAATACTATGGCCCATGGACTACATTTATCATCTATTAAGAATTCAAATGCAGGTGCGTGGTTATCCCTTAGAACTAACATAGAATGCCTCATGACCATCAAAAAAAAAGTCTCAGTTACCCTTCACATGATGCTGTTTTCGTAGAGTGAAGTCACGTTGGTATTTAGTGCGAACATGGTCCTTCACGTTCGCGCCGCGGTGTGTCTCTACTTAAAAATAAGTATACAATGCTGTCTTAATATAGAGCGTAGTGATATCCATATTCAAAAATCCATCATATTATTTTAAACGTTTCTTAAATATCCAGTATCTCCTTATTATTTGAAAAAAGAACCTTCTAAAAATATTTTAACTGTAAAAGTGTCCTCAAAGCTCCTATTACTGTTACATACGTTCTAACGTCCTAATATAACGATTTAAAGAATAAACTAACTAATAACGACTTACGGGTTGACTAAGCGGATAATCTCAATAATTAACCTTGTGTTGATGGTTCATTACTTTCGTGTACTTTTAACCTTTAAAAGCTCGAAGTATCCAATTGGATCCTCTAAATGTCACCTTGTAGACCACGCCTAAGAGTATACTAATATTTAGAGGGACGACTTGAACCAAAGAGCATATGATCACTAAGTTTACTCGAAACCATAGATAAGAGTGCTCAGGACGATTCTTTTTTAAATGTTATTTATAAGAATATAATTCATAAAGAATTATATTGTTATAAATAACATTTAAAAATAATTATATGAAAAGAATTATATTATTATATAGTTCACATATAAACTTAAAAACTTGGTAATATTAAGTTGCTGAAAGACACGCTGTACTTAAAAAATTATATGCGTGTTAATGATATTCAGTGGAATCTCTATAACTCAAACCCCGTTAAGTCAACATCCTCAGTAAGTCGAAAAAATTTGCCATTCCTTGCCGCTGAACCCGGTAAACGCGCTAATACGCGGTATCTCGAATTATTGGACTTTGTAACTCGAACAAAATGTTATTTCCCTACGAAATATTGATAATAGATATTATACTCTATAAGTCGAATTTCAAAAAGGAGACTCCGTAAGTCGTAGTTAGTAAACAATAATGACGTCTTACTTGGAATTCCCCGAAATAATAGCAATAAAATCCGGGTTCGTAATCGTAAAGCGTCGCCGAGCTCGGCGGGTGACGCGGCAGCTATGCGTATCTTGAAATTTTCAATTATAACACCCGGTAGTCAAACATGAAACGTCCTATAACTAAAAAAGTATAGACATTAGAAAAAAAGTTTCAAACAAAAGTTTTGGAAGATAAACTGATCTTTCAAAATAAACTTATGCATTTTATTGATTAATCTAATATTTCAAGAGTTACTGGCCGCGATAGAAAAACCGATTCATTAAATGGGCCATAAATCGTAAACGGTAAGTTTTACAAAAAAGTTTACTGGAAACAAAAGATGCGAAATTTTATTTTATACAATAATGGTTTGTATAACTTTTGCTTTAAAGTCATTGTTTCCGAGATATTGCTGAAAACTTTTTTTAATAATATTTATAATATTATATACATTATACAATTTGCCGAAGGGTATGTATGTGGTCTATGGTACTGAAGCCTTTTCGGAAACCGGCTTGTTCAGGAGGCTGGAAGTCGTCGAGTATGCGTGCGAGACGATTCGTAATGACTCGAAAACAGCACGTAGACTCGGCTCAGAAGGGATATCGGTCTGTAGTTCTTCAAGAGAGCGTTATAACCTTTCTTGAAGAACAAGACCACCGCACTTCTGCTCCACGCCTCGGGAGTATAGCCTAGATGGAGAAGGGAATTAAAGAGGTTCTGAAGGACCTTAAGTACCGGTTTTCCACCCGCTTTCAGAAGCTCTGCTGTAATTTCATCCTCGCCCGGGGACTTGCCATTTTTAAGGTGCCGGAGAGCCATTCTAATCTCGCTTAGACTGATGTCCGGGATATCATCGGAATAGTGTCGGATAAGACTTGCTCTTGGATCGTTACTCACACTTGCGTGTGGCTCCAACGATGATGTGTACAGCTGCCCATAGAACCTCTCAATCTCACTAAGAATCTCAGGAGTCCCGGAAACGATGCTGCCACACTCAGTCTTTAGCCTTGACAGTTGGCTCTTACTGGCAGACAGATCTCTGGCAAAGACTTTGGAGCCCTGGTTCCGCTCAATCGCTTCTTCAATACATGCTGTATTGAAGTTGCGTAAGTCCTGCCGCATGCATTTGGAAATCTGTCTGTTCAGTTGCCTGTATGCTGTCAAATCTCCTGACGACTGCAGTTTCATCGCCCGTCTAACATCCATGAGATTAAGAGTGTGATCGGAGTTTTTGTGTTCTGCGGCGAGTCTTGCAGAACTTAGCTCCGACCGCATGGACAGTTTCCACGAGCTTGTCATTCATATCGTCCACTGTATTGCAGTCTTCTAGGCACTGAAAACGGTTTAGTACTTCGAGCTGAAAGTTTTCGGGACCTTGGATTAGCGCACAAGGGGGACGGAGCGTTGACTTCACTAGACGAGACCTCTCCAACTTAACGTTTAAGTTCAGTGTGCCTCTAACTATTCGGTGATCGCTGCCAGTTTTCACACCCTTGCGATCACTGAGACATACGAAACGAGTCAGTCTCATTTTTTGTCGAACCGTCGAGGCTGGACCAGGTCCACTTCCTGTGGGGCCGCTTCTGGAAGAAAGAGTTCATCATAAAGAGTCCCTCTTTCTCCATAAAGTCGGTCAGCTGCTGGCACCTAGGGTTCCGTTGCCCTACTCCAAATTTCCCTTACTTCAGCTCACCGCTTTCTCTTGTGCCTAGTTTTGCGTTGAAGTCTCCCATCAACACCGTATAGTGGGTTTTGGAGGAATGCATGGCTCTAGAAATATCCTCATACATTTCCTCCACCTCCTCTACGGGATGCGCCGATGTTGGTGTGTAAACCTGTATGACCTGTTTGAGGTACTGAGTATCAGGTACGCGACCCTCGTCGACACACTGATAAATCCGACACATCCTTGGGACAGATGGTCGCCCTCCCGGTGATAGAACAAGTTGCCGGACTCGAGGATTTCCGTGTCCTCCCCCTCTCTTCGGACCTCGGATAATCCAATAATACGCCGGCGTAACTTGTCTACCTCTTCTTCCAGCTCTAGTATCTTTCTCGTCAGTCCTCAGGGTACGTGCGTTATATGTTGCCAGGTCGAGTCGCTGTAGGTGGCAACCGAACCTCCACCGGAAATTCTTAGCACCCCCTGCCTAGTCGTTACCATGGTCGCCACCGTAGCCAGGAATAGCGGGGCTGCCGGGGACTGGGGGCCATTTATTGGCGTCATTGCTCATGGGGGGGGGGGGATGTTTGTCATAGTTGCCACGCTTAGCGAGTGGGTTGGCAACCGCATTTTTATATTATTTTTGTTATCAGGAAGATTCTGCTGCCCATCTCCTGCCTGTCTCCCTCTGTCGCCTCTTACGACACCCACGGGAAGATATGGGGTAGTGGATATTCTCAACCGCCACTACACGGCGTAATTACAGCCTTTACCCTTTCCAAAATATAATTAAAAAAGGAAGATTAAGAAAAATAGCTATGAATATATTTTGTTATAGGCGTGTAAATTTGAACTTTAGAAAATATAGATATTAGGGTAAAGGTGCCAAATATGAGATACTATGCAAGCATGAAAGTATCCCAACATTACTTACGGTCTCTACTTTGAAATATGTCTTTTTTTTAGGTATCTCCACTTTTGAGCTCACTTAAATGAAAAATAAAATAAATACTTGATATACTTTTATTATCTTTAATTACATGTTAGTGTAACAATCAGCGTTTATTTATATTATGCCATCCAATGCTATAAAAAAACAGCTGTTTTTTGAAACCATTAACAGAGTTTGTCTTGGTTGCTGATTTTACGTACGCTTTTCAAAAAATCATACTTTTGCTTTTGCATGCACACAGATGCACGCTGTTTGGAAAATATTATGTTTTATTAGTCAAAACATGCCCCAGACTATCGTTTAACCAGTTATCTAGGGAGCCCACCGGTACCTCATATAAGGAACTCACTATAAACCCAACATATGCAAATTGTTATATGTAATCAACATAGTAAAACGAATCGGAATACATATTAAAATTCATTCTTTAACAGATATCACAAATGTATATTTAATCTAAATGTAAGTCTTAATGATTTAACATACCTTGGCAATTGAGAACGAAAAAAATTCGTATCCGGTCCCGACGAACGTCGAGGTAGCATGGTAGTTTGGTGTAGCATGTTTGGTAAGTAGCGTGGTTGGTAATGGTGCACGTTTGAACACGACTGAACGTCTGACCAAACGATACCACTGTAGCTCACGACAAATAAATGAACTGTCTAATAATGAACTAATCATCGAATCTAATCTCATTTTAGGAACCTATCTCATATTAGGCACCTTTATACATTATAAGACGATTAGCAGAGATTAGTATACGAGTGGTACAGCCATGCTGCAGCTGCACATAGGGTTGCCAGGTCTTAAAACTGAAAAGCCGGACAGACCAGCGACCTTAGTTGGATATTTTGGTAAAAAGGGACACCCTTAATTTTTTAGTCTTAGTAAAACAAAAATTTTAAGTAAAAAATTCAAAAATTTACCATAATATCGTCTTTAATTTTAATGAAAGAAAAACAATTGAATAAATATTACTACAATATTAATAGTAAATGAAAAATGTAAAGAAATGGTCTAATTTAAAAAGCCTAACCAAGTCCGGATAGGCCGGACACCGTCTAATTTGCCCGGACACGCAACCAAAAAGCCTGACTGTGTCCGGCTTTATCCGGACACCTGGCAACGCTACACAGCTTATGGTTGCAGGACGAATAGGTCGGTGCGACCGGGGAAGGACCACGCTCTCACAGAATACCAGCGTAAAATAGTAGCTTAACGCTGCTGTGATTCATATGGTGACTGTAGAGATGCGGAGACCCATTTTTTTATAGAATAAGGGTGACAAACGAGCACACAGTCCACCTGATGGTAAGAAGTTGCTGCGGCCTTTAGACATCTATATCAATCCTCGATCACAAATCGAAATCCAGATGCGTTGTCATCTGTGAGGACTAATATGGAATGCCTCCTTTCCATTAAAAAGGGTCTCCGGTTCTCTACACTCGCCATACGAAGCACAGCAGCGTTAAGCTGCTATTTTACGCTGGTATTCTATGAGAGCGTTGTCCTTCCCCGGTCGGGCTGACCCATTCGAGCTACAACTATCCTACTAATATAGCTGCAGCGTGGCTCTACCACGTCTAAAACTTACCGGAAAGGAGGCATTCCATCTCATTCATCAGGGGTGACGAGTCTTTATTTTGATTCTCAATCGAGGATAGATGTAGATGTCTATGGGCGGATGGGCCACAGCATACACTTACCATCTGTTAGACTGTGTGCTCGCTAGACACAGTGGAAGCGGAACCCTACATTACGCGTGAACTAACTCGCGCTTGGTCAACTATTTAACGAGGAATTCTGTGTCTCTATACAGTGATTACGTGCTATTTGCGCAGTTTGGAAGTTTCAACAAATCCATTTGGTAGTGCTAACTCAACAGCAACGTAGTCTGTTTAGTTTTTGTCAGCCATATTTGATTTATTTGTGTTTGTGTATAATTAAATTGTTGTTTTAAAATATTTTGTACATTTCTGAAAACGTTCTTTTGGATACCAGTCATTATAATAAGGTAAGAATATTTTTTTAGAAGATATAATTAATTCTTAAAAATATTACGAGTACGTTACCACTAGTTGAACATAAAGCAGCTTCAATAAGGTCATTGTAACAATATGATGCGGTACCTATTCTATTATGAATCACAGATTACATATTATTTACTATGAAAAGTTAAAAAAATATTTTCTGTAGATATTCACTACATACATATATAAATTAGTGCGATTGTTTTCGCGTCTAGTCTTTAATTTATAGTTCAACCCGATATGTCTACCAATCTCATTGGAACAGACCAGACGCAGACAGACTAATTTTGCACGCGTTATGAGACAGGTGCACCCTTAATGACGGGTTGTACCTACTTATTGATAGGATTCTGAATATGAACCCAATCCGTTACAAAATTTAGCTAACAAATAAATTCAAGTGAGGAATGCATGTAATTCACTCCCTAATAGTTTTTTTCTTAATTTTTTTGACTGCTTCCTTGATCTAATGTGATTATGCTCCAGCACAAAAATGTCAGTAGCAGCCCCAGCCCGGGGTCAAGAAGTTGGCGGTGTTTCATTTCCGTGCCTCGGAAAGCACGTATAACCGTTGGTACTATACTCCCAGATCGGTTTGGATTGCCGTCCCATTGGACTACAAGAGTGAGGGTACACCTATAGAGTACACCTTATTTTTTATATGTGGGGAAATCCTTATGGATACCTGTCGTGAAGGCAACAAACAGGTTATGCCGGACTCCTACCGACTAAAACCCCACGGTGTTACACTCTTCGCCCTTGGTTTTTCGCTTTCGCACACTACCGTAGCCTCGACAGCGATAGCTCTTACAACGTCCGTCTCGATGACGGAGTGGAGCTGGAGTTGTCCACTTCTTCGCACGGCTACGGCGCACGGGAAACGTACTGTACGACGAGGTAGCGCCTCGAGGCCTAAAAAGACGGCGGACAGTCCCCGTATCCGCCACTTAAGGCTGTGGTGGGTGTAAGAGAGCCTGATATGCTCGCCTCCGCCGCTCCACTCCGGCTGCAGATCGGTGTATCTACCGTCCATTCTCTTTCCTTCTCCGCAGCCTCCATCCGCGACATCACCTGTGCTTGTGTACACACTCGTTAATTATAATCCTATCCTGTACAGAGGCTACTCTTTGTTGATACTGGCCGCTGTGAAAGAAATCGAAATCCATTTATTTTCTCTATTTCCTTTTTTTTTAAATATTCGTGTTTTCGGATAAAATATTGGACAAAAAATCGCGATCCACTCAACTTAAATCATATTGATTATACAGATGTACGCAAAATAATGTTTACTTTCTTTAATGCCTATAACTTTGATTATATACTTGGCCTTTTTTTTTTGTTACATGGGGAAATGCCTACGCATACCCGCCTCGCGGGGGCAAGGACGGGTTATGTCGGACTCGCACCGACTAAAACCTCATGGTGTTCCACCTTTGTCGCATATTGGCAGGCCTACGGGAACGCTTTCGCACACATCCGCGGCCCTACTAGCGCCTGCCGCCCCATGGCAGCACCTCCTCGGGAGAGGAAAATTCCTCCCCGTTCTCCTTCTAGGTAAGGCGCACCAGAACACATGGCGCGCCTTCCTCCACGGCCTCCAATTACGTCTGTGCAACAGACGCCCCCGCGTCCCATGCACAAAGGCCATGGGGCCAGGAAAAACGAGAACTTAGAAGTACTAGCCTTCCCGACCCCAGCGGCGGATCTGGTCTATGGCTCCGCCGCCAACCAAGATTCGGCTGCGGAGGGTAGGGAGAGCGGCGCCTCGCAATACCGACAATCCTCTCCCCCCGCAGCCCCACCACCACCGCATCAACGGTGCGGCCCCGTTTGAGTCGCGGAGGATAGGGCGAGTGGCGTATCGCCATACCAACACTCCTCTTCCTCCGCGACTCCACCTCGGCTGCAGCGGTAGGTGGGGAGTCCTGGCCTATAATGAATTTTCCGCAGGGTAACGCCTGAATCTGTTTTTTTTTTTTAAATAGAATAAGGGTGACAAACGAGCACAGTCCATCTGATAGTAAGTGGATACTGTGGCCCATAACCCATATAAGTACATCTACATTTATCATCGATTAAGAATCAAAATGCAGATGCATGTATGTAGCACGAATGAGTCTGCTCGACCGGGGTAAAATAGCAGCTCATTGCTGCTGTGTTTTTATGGTGAGTGTTGAGAACCGGAGGCTTTTTATTGGATAGGAGGCATTCCAACTTAGTGCTCATGGGTGGCGACGATGCAAATGGCGTTTGGATTCTTAATCGAGGATAGATGTAGATGTCTATGGGCCATAGCAACCACTTACCATCAGGTGGACTGTGTGCTCGTTTGTTACTGTTATCCTATGAAAAAACGTACGAATTAATAAATATTGAATATCAAGTAAATATCCGTGTGTAATTACATACTAAGCTCTGGGTTGCATTACGAAGTCTAAAAACTCCGTCATAAACATAATAAGTGCTTTACGAACTGGATGGTATTTCAAAACATGTGCACACAACATGATATCAGGTAACAATAACAATTTTACAGCGCAAACACTTGTAACCTACCTATACAACTATACACGTATAGCGAAATATGTTGTGGAAAATTTAGGAATATTAAATCTTTCTAAAAACATTGTACATTTACATATAAATTCTTAACCTTGAATTCCTTATTTACGAAGTATATCTAAAACGTTTTTTTTTTAAATTGTTCATTTTGTTATTAAATATGAGCGATGATATCAGCACGTGCTGATACTCAGTATTGTCTAATGTTGCCAACTTAGAAGATTTTCCACTAAAACTGGTGGTTTCGATTTTGTTTCGAAATATATTTTTATATTTCCGGAGCATTTTCCTTTACTGCGTAGGCAACAATGAGTTGCCACACAAGACTTTTATAACTTTTACTTAGTAGGTAATTATAGGTAATTATATAACACATAATTTGATAAATAAATTGCATCGATTGTCAATATAAATACTTAGCGACAAAATAATTTAAATACTATAAAAATTGATAGTTTATTTTAATTCAAAAACCCTAATTACTTAATTGTCATTAATATACTCACCTCAAACATATAATAAGTCTTTTCTCCAGTTCAATTGACCTTCTAAATCTTGAGTTTTCCATAGACAAATATGGTTTTAGTATGTGTAGCAATTCTTGAAATGTTTTATATTATGCTCTTCATCATCATCTAATAAGTCTTTAGTAAGTATTATATTCTCCAATAAATGCCTTTTTAAATTAATATTACCAGAATCTTCTTTTCTTCGAATTTTATTTTATTCTTCCTCTGCCAATAAGCAGGCTATTACAACATTTTTTGCTATGGCGATCCGAGCAATCAATGTCACTGTGAAACGGTACGTTTCACATCATTGGTTGGAAAAAAGCTGTAAAAGTAGCTGGCAATACAAAATAATTGCATACGGCGCGTACGACTCGTATGTACAAATGTGCGAGGCATAGAGTAGCTTAAAACTATATACCCGATTGATTTATTTAGTATAGTTACTAATTTCGCAATGTAGACGCTCACTAAAAACGGATTTTACGATAGTCCCATCAAAAAAAACTTGATATTTTACATCTAGGTTTCGCAATAAAATATCTTGCGCTATATCAGCGAAGTGAGCGAGTATCAGCTAGTTATTTATATAATATTTGCAAAGCAAGTGTTTAGGCAAGTATACCGACAATGGGGCTTAGTATTAATATTAACAAATGAAAATATTCTTATATTGCTGGTGTTTTATTCGATTCGGATAACACGATTTGTAAACACGCTTTTGTAAATTTTGTATTAATCTATTCTAGATGTCCCGACTAGACTTGGTGATATTTGGAGCAACTGGCTTTACTGGCAAGAACACCCTAATTGAATGTGTAAGAATTGATAAGAGGAGGCCGGGGCTCACTTGGGGAATCGCCGGTAGATCTCAGTCTAAGCTCGATGGTGTACTGCAGGAAGCTTCTATAAAAACCGGTAAGTTTTAAGGTTTCGGGAGACACGTTTCTCTCATGAAATATTTATTTGCTTATGAGATTCGTATGTAACTTCTTTAATGTTTTGGAAAACAGGTTTCTTGTGATGAATGTAATGCTTGCTTATAATATGACATATGAAGTGGGTAAAGAAGATGATAAGAGTGCTTGTGTAAAAAATAAAAGGCAGTCCCGATGTCGTTCTTATATTATGCCGATGTTATAAAATTAACTATATCGCATGCCTTATGCTACGATAAAATGGACTTCTATTTCATCATATTCGAAGAAATCTAACCATTTAAATCTGCCCACAATCATCCAAACAATTTAACACTTGTAATCACTAGCTTGTCATAGATTTCAAAGAGTAGCAAAAATTTTAAACTGTAGTTCAAATATATAAATATTGATATACCGTTATTGTTTCGCTTAATACAGCCTTTATTGATAATGAGGAATACGTTACAAATGCAAATATAACATGGAGACCAAAAATGAAATGTATGAAATTTTCTATACACGGGGATAACGTAAACAAAGTCGATATATTCAAAAATGCATGAATAAATTAAGGAAATGTTTTAAAACACTCCAACCTATACAAAATCTTTGCTCTCGGTTTATCCGTCTAAACTGTTATTCAACAAAACCAAGACATTCAAAAATCGGTGTCGGTTTCATGTCAAACCAGTACGATGAATTGCTACAATGTTTGACCTGGCTGGAACAATATCTCCACTATAAAAAATATGTTAAAGCATTAGAACACAAATTTGACTATCTTGAAAAGTAAAGAAAGCCGTTTTGTTATGTTATAAAATATCAATTACAAATCACTTTACCACCATCCTTTATTTTGATACTTATTAAACAATAAGCTCAAAATAATTAACAAAATAGATTACACTTCTTTAGAAAAAATTATTAAATATATTGATTGACCGATTTATAATACAACAAATGCAAGTTTTGCCACAAATTACTTAATTGATACCTTATCTAACGTCATAATTATAAAAACCAACTCCAAAACTATTAAAATTTCTAATCGTAAACGAATCATGAAACCATGAATAACACCTACATAAAAAAGTTTAAAAACAATATGGAAAATAAAGTCTTAAAAGTGACATATTAGAGGTATAGGATTAACTGCAATAAGACATTGAGCAGACTTAAAACGGAATACGAGAGATCTGAATTACACAAGCCAAAACCGAATAATAAAAAAATACGGGAAACTATCAAAATTATCTCACAAACAAAAAAAAACAAATAGTGTCCCCATCTAAGTTAATAAGTGGTGCTAAGATATTAGATGTAAAAATTTTGATAATGATGAATAATGATCGTAACTTAACCTCTACCAGCGATTATAACTATACTCCTTCTTCGTTTGTAGGAGTACACCAAATAGAGAATCCGAAGTACTAGACGTCATTTCTAACTTAAAATCCGAATGCGCAGTAGGCCTTAATAGTATATCAACAAGTTTTATAAAGACTTTCAAGAATATGCTAGTCCCACCCATTACACACCATTGGGGTGTGTATTTGGAAGTTTATGTTTGAGTGCTAGTTTTTGATGAATGATATTTGCTAGTTGGTTGTGTCTGTGAGTGTGTTCTGTATGAGTGAGAGTTGTGCATGCTCCTGATATGTGTTATATTGTCTCTGGTTGGATGAGGCACTTGCGGCATTTATCGTTGGCTACTGGGGATTTTTGATGACATATTTCCTGTAGTTTTTAGTGTTGATGATTTTGTATTGTATTGCGATGATAAAACCTTCAGTTTCCGGGAATAGGTTACCGATTTGAAGCCATTTATTTGATGCTACTGTGTCTACATGTGGTTGTTCTAGGTCATGTGGGTGTCGTCCCGGCAGTACTTTCTTTTTCCAGTCCTCTAACTTTTGTTTTCGTGGATTATTAGTGTTATTGTGTTGTGGGTCTGTCTGTTCATTTTGGTTATTAATAATATTATTATTCTAGTTTTTTAAAATACCAGTAAATAAGCCTTGTACGTTTATTTGAAATTATCCCAAATTGAATGTGATTTATGGGCAACAACGTTTTTGTCTAGCGATCGACCCTTACGAATGTGTGCGTGCGCAGTATAATCTTTTAAAATAATGCATTACCACGCATTTTGAATTGAAAAGATGAAAAGGACAAAATGTTTCAGATTTCTTTTAATTAATTTATTCTTTTATATATTCTTCACCTGCCTGCCTGCCACCATTTGCCTTTAGTATTTATTCTGAACCTTCTCTGCAAATTTGGCCGGCTATTGCAAAATAAACCAGTATTATTATTTGTAATGATGTGAACTATGTGTGAACCACTCAAAACTAAGTTCAACATTCGAATTTTTAAAATTACATTCTGTTTACTCAAATTGTAGTTTGACGGCTCCGTGGCGCAATGGCTTAGCAATGAGTTGCAGCGCTAAGGGGCGCGGGTTCGAATCCCGCACGGAACAAATATTTGTATGACCTACAAATAATTGTTTCTGGTCTGGATGTTTGTCCTTGAAAAATGTATGTATGTTAAATGTATGTGTACAAACGGTACAGGAGAAAATTCTATTGTGGAGGTAACATTTTTATTTAAAAAAAAAAAACATGAGTATGCTATTTAGTGCTAGACATATTTTTATTTCTCAGACGGGTTTTCCCTCAATTAGTAAATCAGCATTTTAAAATTAAAATAAACAATTGTATTGGAGCCAGCGGTGATCGAGGCGATTGTATTCGAGTTACCACGGCTCTGACTGATAATTAAAATTGCTTTAATAATTTGTGCGTTGAAGAAACAGGAAAGTAGACAAAATTAATGAATATAAGCTTTTTAGCGTATGAGTCTTGTCTTAGTAGATTAATTATGTTGTTTTAGTTTCGTTTACATATATTAACTTATACATATAAGTAAAAATAAGCCATTACGAGTATAAAGGCTTCACCACCTCATGTACCTTAAATGACCACATCATGTAGATTAAAAAGCAATAGGACATGTTAAGGAAGTTTGCAATAAGACATCAAGCAATGCTTTTTTCGCTAAAACAGCAAGTTTCTTTAACCTAATCTAAGAAATAAATAAAATTGAAGGTCTATGTGTAACATCGAAATGACTGTCTTTTATTGGGCTGCTTATATTTTTTTATAGGAGCGGGGCCAAACAAGCATACGGCTCACCTGATGGTAAGTGACTACCGCCGACCATGAATAGCTGCAACACCAGGTGAATTGCAGGTGCGTTGCCAGCCTTTTAAAAAGGGATAGGCTCTTTTCTTGAAGGTCCCTAAGTCGTATCGATCCGGAAAAATCTCTGGTGGTAGTTGATTCTACAAGGAAGTTGTGCGAGGAAGAAAACTTCTTTTAAATCGCACATTGGAAAACCGCCATTCGTCCAGATAGTATGGATGTTATCGCGAGTTTTGTCGTGATGTGCGATGGCGAAATTGTGCGGCTGGAATTAGCCCGAAAAATTTCTTAGAGCTCTCCCCGTGGTAAATGCGATAAAATATGCAAAGAGATGCAACATCTATTCGCAGTGCTAGTGAGTCAAGCCGATCGGAAAGAGCTCGGTCGCCGACGATTCGAACTGCTCTGTGCTGGATGCGATCACATAGAAGGAGCTGGCACTGGGTAGCCCCAGCCCAGAGATAGGAACAGTATTCCATGTGCGACCGAACCTGCGCCTTATAAAGTTGCAGGCGGTGAGCCAGCATGAAATACTGTCCCGCTCTGCTGAGCACGCCAAGCTTTTTAGAGGCCAATTTGGCCTTCTCTTCCAAGTGATCACGAAACTGCACGTCACTCGATAAGTCGATGCCGAGGATTCCAATATTGGCTGAGGCAACAAGGGGAGTGCCTTGAAACGGAGGATATACAACGAAGAGGTTGTTTTTAGCGGTATACGCGCAAGCTTGTGTCTTCTGGAGATTAAACTGGACTAGACTTAGTCGCTCCGCAAGTTTGTTCCGGTACTCGCCGACGCTTTAAATATTGGCACGGCCGGTGTATAAAACATCACCAGTGCCGTCGTCTGCATAGCAATGAATGTTGCCGGTTTGCAACATGTCATTGATATGCAGAAGAAACAGCGTTGGTGATAGCACGCAGCCTTGTGGAACACCAGCGTAAATGGGCTTGTAATCGAAGCCTGCACTGTCTAATAGGACCTTAATGCTCCGGCCAGTAAGAAAAATAGTGATCCAATTACATAATTTCTCGGGTAGCCCATAGGAAGGAAGCTTCGTAAGAAGCGCTTTGTGACAAACCCGATCGAAGGCCTTTGATATATATCCAAACTAACGGCCAACGCTTCCCCTTTGGACTCTGCCGCTTCCGCCCATTTATGAGTTAGGTAACCCAGAAAGAAGATCATCAGCCGAGCGACCGCGACTGAAACCGTACTGGCGGTCACTAATAGCTGTAAATAATGGATTCCATTATTTTAGAGAACGAGGAGGTGATGCCGATAGGCCTATAGTTGGACGGATAGACGGATCAGAGCGGTTACCTTTTTTAGGTATCGGCACAGAATAAATAATAGTACTACGTACAGAAGTTTCACTCTTTTAATGTTGGCTGCTTGCCGACGTTTAATAGCTTACATAATTATTATTCATTAGATAAATCGCGCTCGCAAGCTAAATAAAACTTTATCGCTGCGTGAGAGTGTCCGTATTACTTTGCACATTTTCCTCTTCCTACGTTACGGTGGACTTTCCGTTGTTATGGAGGGATATTAATTAGGTTACTTAGGTGAAATACCTATTCTGACTATGATCGACAAACCATATTTTCGCACCTACGTGAGTTCTGCGATGCCTAACGCATGCAGCTTGCGTCTAAGGACGAGAGAAATGAAACGCTTGAGTGTTGACGTAAGACTGTCTGTAATTACGTTAAAGTTTATATATTAGATTATACCCAAACATACGTATAGGTACTAAGTAGATACTACACCTTCCTTCCCAAAGAAAAAAAAGAAATGAATATGTGCATTTCTTTTTTTTTAAACATAATTTATAAAATGTAAACATGGGTAAAAGCATAAACAAATAGTTAAAATAATATTTAGATTAATATGATTACAATTGGTATTATAATACTTAGTAATTAATATTAAAGTAGAGCAATAATAATTAATAAAATATACTAATTTATTATATTTATAATCGATTAATTATTTATAATTATAGTATGTCTGAAATGTATTACTCAACAACTATAATATTATTACAATATTATATAATATGTAACCACTGTCCCATATCAATATCGAGGTCACAGTCTTGTACATAGATTTGTCACAGTTTATCAGTGATAAACATCCACTTACGCTTAAATATTTTCCTATATTTTTTTTTCACAGTAAAAGTGTAGTAAATTTTAAACTAAGTCACTTACTCGTAGGCATTAAGTCATTTAGTCACTTAAATCATTTTGTAATCATACGACTTTTCTAGTCTGAACAATAATAACACTCTTCTCATTTTCACATTTCAATATTTCATTTTACTTCAAATATTTATTTATTCTTTGTTAACCACTAGTTATTTTCCATTTTACTTCACAGCAATTTGCTATTTATTAAATATTTATGATATTTGTCTCACGTACACGGCTCGGCATACATACATGGTCAAGATTATGGGCAATATTACTATACAATTCTAAAAGAAAACTCTCATTTCCCTCATTACCAATACATTAAAACTCATCCCGCATTTTATAGTATCCGAACAACCCTAAAAAATTAATCGGTTATTAGGTTTTCCAAACACTCAGTTGATCAGGCAGATTGTATGTGGATATGCTAACCCCCGATATTTTTTATTTCCTTTGCTCACACCTACATACTGTCAATACTTTTATTTATAATTATGTATTCCATATCTTATTCATAAATTTTTGTACGTCTTTCACAAATTTATATCTTATAGTCTAGTATAATATTTAGTTACATTATTGTCAGTCAGGGATTGGGGCTCACAATATGGGCACAACAAAATTTAAATCAATTAATTATATACATTATGTAATGAGTTTCAAAATTGTATTAAACGAAGTAAATATTCTCATAATCCACACAAGTAAGTACTATTTTAAAGTAATAAATTATAATAGTTTAAAATCTTTAAAAGTTAAACATAATAAAATCGAAAATAAATTACTATATAGCATATTAAAATTAAGAGAACAAAGAAATAATAATGGGGACATAAGTTGTCACCACTACCATAACAACAGACAGATCAAAATACAAATTGCAATCTTAGCAGTGCTAGCGATTATGGACACCTTTGTTTTAAATTCCAAATTACGTATACGGAAATGTTTGCGATTACATCGAACTATGACCACACGGTGTGATTCACAACTAATTTTAAGATAACAACAATATATTATAACATGAATATAAGTATTAATTTAACGTTGTTAGGAATATTATGATGTTAATTATAGCGTATGCAAAAAAATTAAAATATCACTGTAACAGTTATGTAACAAAACATTAATTTTATTTAAACATTGAGAAGAACAATTTTGATATCTATAGTCAACCCTATGGATTTGGTCGGTTGTTTGATACACAGCTAAAGTTTTTTTTACAAAATATTTATTAACATTGGAAAAGACAATTTTATTTCAAGCAGGTGACACAATTTTAGGTTTTCGTTGCCTTTTTTTTATAGAGAAAAAAAACGATTACATTATAAAATTTACAAAGACAGTGTATCGATAACCTTTGGACTTGATTATAATAAGCTTTATATAAATGTAGTTCAAAATTGTACACATTTTACATAAGAAACATGAGACAGAAAAGAAAAAAATATTTAAAGTAGAATCATTGTAAATATTATCAATGTGCTTAAATATGAAAAAACTTGTAAATTTATATAAATTTACGCGAAAGTGTACTTATCATATTGGGTTGATATAACAAAATAAAAATTGTTTACGTGTAGTTGTGCGAATCGATCCCTATAGTTGTTATATGTGCAACTTGCTAGAGCATTTTGGGTAGCGTTAATAGTCCTAATATAGAATTGCAAAATAACCATCTATCCAACCCTATGGATTTGGTCGGGGATCCCCTTATTACCTTGTATTTTTGTAGATTGTTAGGCCTTTTTATTATCATTTCTTTTCATAAATCTTGTACGTACTTTCTCTTTTTTTATTATTTAATATTTTGACTTTTAGCTAGCTTTATTTCTCTCTATTCACGCATATATGTATTTATTTATTAAATATCGGGAACCGGAGTTTCAATTCACTTCAATTATATTTCATTTCATGATATTTATCATGCGGGTACTTTATACACATATATATGGGCCCCCCATTTACTTGGGTATTATATATAAATAAAATGATTATCATTTTATTTTATTGGTACATAATTTTTTTTCATGCTGTATCAAGGTAATAGTGTACCTTGGGTTGTGCGCACAACCTTGAGGTCTACGTGTTTTAAGTCACTTTTAAAGGACTCCAACAATTGTCACAGAGGAAAACTATGTTCGCACCATGATCCAACGAAAGATGTGACCTCAATGTACCATTATTAAGGGTAACAAATTTAAGATTTCTCTGGTCCCCAACAGTACTAATATGAGTAAATCACTTGTACTGAAGGTATTGTTCCCTAGTACCCGTAACTCCTTATTTTATCATCCTATCACGGAAGCATATCCTGCTTGAGGACTATATTGCTTTACCAGTGATGGACGTTCCCGTATCTCTCCATCATTTATTTCTCAAGGTGATCTTTTTCTTATTATCTTCATAATCTTTGTCTGTATCGGTTACTTTTATATTATCTCATTCTATCGCCTTTCAATTAAGCATATCGGTTTATTAACTCAACCAGAGTTTGGGCCCTAAACATTGGCTAAGATAATGTCCGATAGCCTAATTCCTTCATTCCAATAACTAGCAAAATTATTGCATAGTTCCTAATTATTTATCTAAACATCACTTACGAGGGTGGAATGAAAAGTACTCGGCCTAACCAAGAAAATAAACACATACTAAATCAGTTATATTTTTATTTTTCTACATAATCACCATCAAGTTCAATACACTTTTGCCACCTCCCCTTCCAAGCATTTAGACCGTTGAAAAAAAATGATTCTTCCTTAGAGTCAAAATATGCGTCTACAGCTGCTTTGACCTCGTCGTTTGTCGAAAATCTTTGACCTCCCAAGTGCTTTTTTAGGTTAGGGAACAGAAAGAAGTCTGATGGTGCCAGATCAGGTGAATACGGCGGATGCGGTAACAGTTCAAAGCCACAGTTGTGAATTTCAGCCATTGACTGTACTGAGGTGTGAACACGGGCGTTATCTTGATGAAACAGGACTTTTCTTCTGAGCATTCCTCGACGTTATTCTTTTATTTCCTCTCGTAAATGACGTAGTAAGGTGCAGTAGTAATCAGAGTTTATAGTCTGACCCCTTTCAAGATAATCAATCATAGTCACACCTTTCGAGTCCCAGAATACTGAAGCCATCATCTTATTTGCCGACAAAATCGACTTAGCCTTTTTAGGGGGTGGTGAACCAGGTCTTCTCCACTGTTTTGATTGTTGTTTCGTTTCCGGTGTACAGTAATGAACCCATGTTTCGTCCATAGTAACAAAACGATTCAAAAAATCATCTGCATCGGCTTCAAATAACTCCAAACAGTCGCGTGAAATAGTCAATCGCGTCCTTTTTTGTTCAACTGAAAGCAGTCGCGGAACCCACCTCGCAGACACCTTGTGGAAACCCAACTCGTTGACAATGATGTTTTGAGTTCGTTCATAAGAGATGCCTATAATCTCGGCTATCTCTCTAATTTTTAATCTGCGGTCTCCCATTATTAAATCAAGTACTTTTTTAATATTTTCGTCAGTAGTTGACGTCGAAGGCCTTCCAGAGCGGGGTTCATCTTTCACACTCTCTCTACCACGCTTAAATTCTGCTATCCATTTTTTGACGGATGAATATGACAGAGCACAATCGCCTAATGTACTGACCTATGTCATCATGGATGGCTTTTGATGATAGCCCCTTCTTATGTAGGTACTTAATGACGGCACGCTGCTCGATTTGCTCCATTCGCGGAAATTATGTCCGATTACTTTGTTAATAAATTTATAAAATCACAACTAATTATCGCATACGTTTCGAATTTCACACAATGAACTAGTCTAAACTGAACTAAATAATGTGGGTAGATTTGATTTTTAGAATTGAATGGATCTGTGTTAGGCCGAGTACTTTTCAATCCACCTAGGTACATCATCCTACATATACATTTGAAATCCATACTATTTTATAAGTATTGCTTTCTTTGCCGCAGTCTATCTTCAACTTTCACACATCCATATCAATACCTCAACATTCTCATACAGTTTTCTTTCTATAAATTAACTTAACGCTTTTTTCTTATCCTTTCTTTTACTCTTTTATGCAAACAGTTTATACTTTTAAGGCACAAACAATTGTTTTTTTCATACCACATAAACTATATGTTTTGACATAATTAATCCTATTTCGTATTTTTTTCGTTATATAAGTTGTTTAATATTTGTCCATAAGTCATTAGAGCCATTACCTAAATTCAGTAATCAAATTATCTAAAAAAAAAGTATCGAACTACTTTAAAGTTTCGTATTACAAAATAATAGTATATTTTATCAAGTTTTTTTATCGGTTGAATACTGGATTTTAATCTGAGATAAAGTAAATGAAAAAGTATAAAGTCAATATTTTGAAGGCAAATCAGGAGACAACAGTAGTGTATATTAATTCCGATGCCTTATATGCAAAAGATCACGTCAGCATTGTTTAGAATTTGATGCGCAATGTTAATACAAAGAAAACATAATATTACATTTCGATGAATTCTTAAATAATATCTATATAAAATATTGAAATTTTTATTATTTATAAAATATATCAGTTTGCGTTATTAAGTTAAGCTGCGTTTTAAATTAATATTATTCACCGATCAATTTATCTTTTACAAAATTTATTCATTGAGTTGTCATTTATCTGATAGCAATATAATAAAGTTCCTTTTTTCATTCATTATGTTATATATTTTAGAATAAAATAGATAATTAAAATGAGCACGCTAAAATAATAAGGAAAAAATAAATAAATTATTATTATTATTATATATTATATTATTTAATAAATTATATAGGCGCTTGCTTTCTATTGAGAGTGTTCGGTAAAAAAAAAACAATCTAAATATGAGTGGTGACTAAAGTTATTATATTTTTAATTTTATGAAATTAGAATTTTAAAAGAGATAAATATTTAAAATCACTCACCTTAAAAATATAATCATATAATTTGCATTTTATACACTAATTGTTTTGCAGATACATCAAGCATATTTTTCACATTATAGTCTCTATTAATTTTTTTTTGTTTCTTGCATATAACATACTTTCTGTTTTCTTGTAGATGGAGTACACGAAAAATTCAGTCCTCCTAAAAACTGGCCACTCGATTAAATTCTTGATAATTTTATGTTTTGATAAATATCTCCTTTTTGTTTCGCTTGGTTGTTTCGAGTTTTTGAAAATCTTGATAGCGTAAAATTTCCTATGTGAACGCCATTGCGTACTTCAATTTAGATCTTCTCAACCAATATTCTTCTTATCCGGAGTGAAAAAGTTATTTCTCTTATCCTCTCTTCTCCTTTTTGATGCATCTTTGCCTTTTGATTTTATACTTCTTATGTTTTAATTTTATTTTGTAAATATTTATTCACAATGATATAACTTTTTGATGGCTGGCTCTACACGACTTTAATTAATTTTCTCAATCCGAGAATATGTAATAATTTTTAATATACACTTTTTTCACCTACCGGCAGGGTCGCCATCTAAGGACGAGAGAAATGAAACGCTTGAGTGTTGACGTAAGACTGTCTGTAATTACGTTATTAATAAGTTTATATATTAGATTATACCCAAACATACGTATAGGTACTAGGTAAATACTACATGCGAACCCAGGCCTGGAAGCACTCTTGCTTATGATGTAATGAAATTTTGCAGGAACGACCAAACCAAGACTGGTTTCTGCCTCCAATATGTACTACAGATGATGGAATAAAAAGTTCCATTCCCTGTAGCACCACATCAGCGACAGAATCACGACGATGGGATCATCCGGCGAGAAGCAAACCTGCCTTCAAGGGTAGATGCAAAAAAAGGTAGCATCTCGTTCCAGTAGGCTGACCTATAATGCCAACACGGCGGCAACCTGCAGTACACAACCGCGATGGAAGCGTGAGTGGCACCGTACTCCAGATCAGACAATGATCCGAGGAGTTAAAAGGGGCATCAACGGAGACCTGATATCCGTACGGATGAGAGGTCAGCAGAAGGTCCAACAAGGAAGGTACATGATCTTCCACATCTGGGATCCGCGTAGGTGAGGTAACCAGTTTTGTCTGACCACATGCCAAGGCAAAATCATGAATAGATCTCCCCGCATGATTGGTTAAACGAGAACCAAGCCATTCAGTGTGGTGGGTGTTAAAATCACTAAATATCACGATCTCTGCGGATGGGACCTGTTGTAGCACGGAGTCTGCAGCCATCTGGACGTGTTCGATCAGTCGGTCTGTGTTGGCATTACTGCTATGGGACTTTTATAGGCACCTGTAGACGTGGGGATGGTTGTCGCTAACTATGCGCAGCCATAAGATGGACAGGTCCTTCAAGGCTGCCGAGGCGTCGAAAACAGATGTCTTCTCTGACGTAAACTCCAGCCCGGAGCACAAAGGAGCGTTCTAATTTGTACCCCGGGTGGGAGAGATATGAAGTATCAGCTGGTGAGGACACCTGTGTCTCGGTTAGAAAGAAAAAGGCCGGCTTCGCCGTTTCCAGATGGTAGCGGACGGCGTTAAGGTTTGAATGAAGTCCCCTGATGTTGCAGAAATTCACGGATGGCGTGGCAGGGGGCGCCTTTGAGTTATTGCTCCGTTTGCCCCAGGTTTAGTTTCGAGCGGAATTTCGACCCACCTCCCCCATAGTACGAGGGGCAGCTTGAGCATCCACGCTCAATATTTGCAAGCCATTAGGAAATTAATAACTGCTTATAAAAAATTTGTCTACCTTAGTATTGTTTGTTTTTAATCTTCGGAATGCTTGAACCTATTGTAATAAAATTTGATGATCAGACAGACACAGAGCAAAGCCAGGTGTGGTCTAGTCTATATCATATCCGTAAAACATGGTCATTTTATTTGAGAAATCGAAATATTGATAAAATAAACTGTCTTTGATGATTATTTTAAACCTAAGTAATGCTACATTAATATATCCTACCCAGGCAAAGCCGGAGCATGTTGCTAGTATTGAATAAAACTTTAAAAAACCCGGCTGCGTAGATTTATTTTTAAACCTTCCCTTTACTTATGTTTTATTTGCAGTTGCCATACATAATTATTATATGGCCTATGTAATCGAAATACATTTCTTACGTTAAAATTCATCAGCCTGTTAGGCTAAATAGATTGCTAAAAAATAGACATACGAAACACATTACGCACATTTTAGTGCAGGCGGGTAATAAATATATAGGGTTGCATAGAGAAGCCAAATCTTAAACTTAAGACGAGGCATGACCCTAAACGCAAGTTTTATAATGCCTCAAAGTAAATGATCCACTGCAGTAAACAAACCCAGAAAAATGTATGATATTGTCCAGGATATATCCTAGTTAGATAGTGTGTTGAAAACATGATACTACTAATTTAATACGATAGAAAAAAATCACAAACAAACCTCCAAAAATTTCTTTTAACTAGTAAAAACCATACTAGCATACATTCAATCATTCTGATTTTTTTGTCAGATTTTTATACATTGAACATATTATCATTATAGTGTTTAAATTTTTTAGTCCAACTAATGGTTTTTTTTTAAAATCACATATTCTTATTTCTGAAATAATACGTACGGATGTTTGCGTAAACGCCTGTGCAGTCACTGCCGGCCGAGGCCTGGTGCTGTAGAGACGTGTCGCTCTTTTTGCCGCAGTATTTACGTTAAGATTTTTTAAGGACGCGTTTACAAAATTGATATAGGTATAGAATCGAACTATTACATTGACATGAGTCACGCACACAAGTGTACGCACGGTTGGCTGCGGGAATCGTAGTCAAATAAAATTATTTTAATAATTTGAAAGATTTTGATTTCTTACACCACAAAAATATACTTAGATACATAGTGTAATAAGACTTAGTTACGAGGTACGAATACCTACTCTAGAGACTGCTTTGCACTGGGAGCCCTCTGCTGGCACTCAGAAGTTAGCTGTGGACTTTGGGCTGATTTTGTCAGTTATGATAAGACCTTACCTCCGGACTTGATGGAGTGACCTGAAAGTGAACTTCAGTAACTAATACTGGAACACCTGGACTAGTAGAACTAGGTGTGCCGACTTTGGAGCTCGTTTTATTAGGTATGACGAGCCCTTACCTCCGGACTTGACGGAGTGACCTGAAGGTGTACTTTAGTAATCGGTATTGGAGCAGGTCGCCGAGTAGGTATTACTAGGTGTGCCGAGTTTGGGCTCGTTTTGTTAGGTATGACGAGCCCTTACCTCCGGACTTGACGGAGTGACCTGAAGGTGTACTTTAGTAATCGGTATTGGAGCAGGTCGCCGAGTAGGTATTACTAGGTGTGCCGAGTTTGGGCTCGTTTTGTTAGGTATGACGAGCCCTTACCTCCGGACTTGATGGAGTGTCCTGAAGGTGTACTTTGGTAATCGGCATTGGAACAGGTCGCCGAGTACTAATAGGTGGGCCGAGTTTGCTCGCCGTTTTGTTAGGTACGACGAGCCCTTACCTCTTGACGGAGTGACCTGAAGGTGTACTTTGGTAATCGCTATTGGAACTGGTCGCCGAGTACTACTAGGTGGGCCGAGTTTGGGCTCGTTTTGTTAGGTATGACGAGTCCTTACCTCCGGACTTGATGGAGTGACCTGAAGGTGTACTTTGGAATCGGTATTGGAACAGGTCGCCGAGTACTACTAGGTGGGCTGAGTTTGGGGCTCGTTTTCTTAAGTATGACGAGCTCTTACCGGACTTGACGGAGTGACCTGAAGGTGTACTTTGGTTCGGCATTGGAACAGGTCGCCGAGTACTACTAGGTGTGCCGAGTTTGGGCTCGTTTTGTTAAGTATGACGAGCTCTTACCTACGGACTTGACGGAGTGACCTGAAGGGACTTTTCGGTAATCGGCATTGGACAGTCGCCGAGTACTACAGGTGTGCCGAGTTTGGGCTCGTTTTGTTAGGTATGACGAGCCCTTACCTCCGACTTGACGGAGTGACCTGAAGGTGTACTTTGGTAATCGCTATTGGAACTGGTCGCCGAGTACTACTAGGTGGGCCGATTGGGCTCGTTTTGTTAGGAGGCCTTACCTCCGGACTTGATGGAGTGACCTGAAGGTGTACTTTGGTAATCGGTATTGGAACAGGTCGCCGCGTACTCATAGGTGGGCCGAGTTTGGGCTCGTTTTGTTAAGTATGACGAGCTCTTACCTCCGGACTTGACGGAGTGACCTGAAGGTGATTTGGTAATCGGCATTGGAACAGGTCGCCGAGTACTACTAGGTATGCCGAGTTTGGGCTCGTTTTATTAGGTATGACGAGCCCTTACCTCCGGAATTGACGGAGTGACCTGAAGGTGTACTTTGGTAATCGGTATTGGAACAGGTCGCCGAGTACTACTAGGTGTGCCGAGTTTGGGCTCGTTTGTGGTATGCGACGAGCCCTTACCTCCGGACTTGATGGAGTGACCTGAAGGTGTACTTTGGTAATCGGCATTGGAACAGGTCGCCGAGTACTATTAGGTGTGTCGAGGTTGGGCTCGTTTTGTTAGGTATGACGAGCCCTTACTCTACTCTACTACTAGTACTAGTGCTAGTACTAGTACTAGTACTCGGCGACCTGTTCCAATGCCGATTACCAAAGTACACCTTCAGGTCACTCCGTCAAGTCCGGAGGTAAGGGCTCGTCATACCTAATAAAACGAGCCCAAACTCGGCCCACCTAGTGGTACTCGGCGACCTGTTCCAATGCCGATTACCAAAGTACACCTTCAGGTCACTCCATCAAGACCGGAGGTAAGGGCTCGTCAACCTAACAAAACGAGCCCAAACTCGGCACACCTAGTGGTACTCGGCGACCTGTTCTAATGCCGATTACCAAAGTACACCTTCAGGTCACTCCGTCAAGTCCGGAGGTAAGGGCTCGTCATACCTAACAAAACGAGCCCAAACTCGGCACACCTAGTAGTACTCGGCGACCTGTTCCAATGCCGATTACCAAAGTACACCTTCAGGTCACTCCGTCAAGTCCGGAGGTAAGGGCTCGTCATACCTAACAAAACGAGCCCAAACTCGGCCCACCTAGTGGTACTCGGCGACCTGTTCCAATGCCGATTACCAAAGTACACCTTCAGGTCACCCGTCAAGTCCGGAGGTAAGGGCTCGTCATACCTAACAAAACGAGCACAAACTTGGCACACCTGGTAGTACTCGGCGACCTGTTCCAATGCCGATTAATAGAGTACACCTTCAGGTCACTCCATCAAGTCCGGAGGTAAGGGCTCGTCATACCTAACAAAACGAGATCAAACTCGACACAACTAGTAGTACTTAGCGACCAGTTCCAATACCGATTACCAAAGTACACCTTCAGGTCACTCCATCAAGTCCGGAGGTAAGGACTCATCATACCTAACAAAACGAGCCCAACCTCGGCACACCTAGTAGTACTTAGCGGCCTGTTCCAATGCCGATTGCCAAAGTACACCTTCAGGTCACTCCATCAAGTCCGGAGGTAAGAGCTCGTCATACCTAACAAAACGAGCCCAAACTCGGCACACCTAGTGGTACTCGGCGACCTGTTCTAATGCCGATTACCAAAGTACACCTTCAGGTCACTCCGTCAAGTCCGGAGGTAAGGGCTCGTCATACCTAACAAAACGAGCCCAAACTCGGCACACCTAGTAGTACTCGGCGACCTGTTCCAATGCCGATTACCAAAGTACACCTTCAGGTCACTCCGTCAAGTCCGGAGGTAAGGGCTCGTCATACCTAACAAAACGAGCCCAAACTCGGCCCACCTAGTGGTACTCGGCGACCTGTTCCAATGCCGATTACCAAAGTACACCTTCAGGTCACTCCGTCAAGTCCGGAGGTAAGGGCTCGTCATACCTAACAAAACGAGCACAAACTTGGCACACCTGGTAGTACTCGGCGACCTGTTCCAATGCCGATTAATAGAGTACACCTTCAGGTCACTCCATCAAGTCCGGAGGTAAGGGCTCGTCATACCTAACAAAACGAGATCAAACTCGACACAACTAGTAGTACTTAGCGACCAGTTCCAATACCGATTACCAAAGTACACCTTCAGGTCACTCCATCAAGTCCGAAGGTAAGGGCTCGTCATACCTAAAAAAACGAGACCAAACTCGGCACACCTAGTAGTACTTAGCGGCCTGTTCCAATGCCGATTGCCAAAGTACACCTTCAGGTCACTCCATCAAGTCCGGAGGTAAGGGCTCGTCATACCTAACAAAACGAGACCAAACTCGGCACACCTAGTAGTATTTAGCAACCTGTTCCAATGCCGATTGCCAAAGTACACCTTCAGGTCACTCCATCAAGTCCGAAGGTAAGGGCTCGTCATACCTAATAAAACGAGACCAAACTCGGCACACCTAGTAGTACTCGGCGACCAGTTCCAATACCGATTACCAAAGTACACCTTCAGGTCACTCCATCAATTCCGGAGGTAAGGTAATAGAAAACAGTAAAATAAATTTGAATTTTCTAATGGTTTTATTTGAAACTATTCTTTTTCTCTTATTTTAGCTATTTTGCAAACGAAGCTTGGTTTTTTTTTAGAATTTATGAGGTGGCGTTTTAAATGTTTATGTATGTAAATAGTAGACTAAGTACCTACCTGCTCATATCATCTGACTTTAAAAAAATATTGATAATTAAAATGTAGTTGATGTCCAGACTAACTATATTGTAAACAGTTTTGATTTTAGTGAGTAGGTTCTCAAAATATGATTACTAATACCTAGTGGTGTTGAGAACAGTAAACCTCACGGAAAAGTTTTTGTTTGGAGGTGAATTGTCTGCTTGCTTTGCGCATACTGTGTTCACGCGGCGCTCTCCGACAGCCGGTTGCGCTCCGCCCACTGCGGGACGCGCGGGTGAAAAACGAATTTGAAATCGTGCTAAGAGCTCGTCTTAACTCCAAATATACTATAAATAAATATGTACACTGTTATTGCAGTTTTTAAAAATACTACGAGTAAATAAGCCTTTTATTTAAAATTATCCCAAATTGAATGTGATTTATGGACAACAACGTTTTTGTCTACTGATCGACCCTTACGAATGAGTTCGTGCGCAGTAAAAATAGTTAAAATAATGCATTACCACCACTGACCTCTATATATACAAGTACGCTGGACTGGCTATACACCGTGACATGCTGAAGCGATTTGATTTCCGCCATTTTGGCGCTGACAGCAGAAGTGCATGTCCACGGAACTAATAATAGGGATAAGACAGTGTACCAAATTATATCGATAAAAATTCTATACCCTACCTATACCTAAATAAATAGAATAGACTCTATGGATAGATGGACTCTACCCGTAACGTCCATTCTATTTATGTATCATATTAATATAATGCCGTTATCATTCATTATCATTAAAACCCTTCACAAGTCCACTGCTGAACACAGGCCTCCCCCAAAGAATGCCACAAAGCACGGTCTTGAGCTACCTGCATCCATCAACTTCTTGCATGTCTTACGAGTTTTCGACTCCATCTAGTGGAGGAACGTCCTACACTTGACCTGCCGGTACGAGGCTGTCACTCGAGAACCTTTTTTCCCCATCGGTATTCGGTTCTTTGAGCTATATGGCCGGTCCATTTCCACTTCGGCTTACTAATCCATTGGGCGATGTCGGTCACTCTGGTTCTGCTGCAGATATCCTCATTCCTAAGTTTGAACCCCTGAGCATAGCCCCCCTTTATAGCTCGCTGAGCGACTTCGAGCTTCTTCATACAGCTAGCAGTGAAAGACCTCGTGTACCAGCAGCGGTGATCAGTCGCAGACACAGTTTTTTAGGAACTACACCGCACGTGCACCCTACGGACCAATAGTCTCTGCAGCAAATTGCACAAATATGTACTTATCTTCCAGATACTCTGGGCTATTTACTTGGTTCAGTTGCCTCTAATACCACCCCTGCTTTAGACGAGGTACCCCTGAGATGGGATGCTGTCAAAGTGTTCGCAAGTAGTATCCCACACTAAAGCTTTATCTCTCTCTCTCTCTCTCTCTCAAGCAACCAAACCCATACCGTCGGGTCTCCTGGTATCGTCTCTAAATATTCTACAAAGATCTTAAACCGAGGAAACATTTATACAGATACGAGCTGCACTATGGACTCCTCGAGCCCGATATGGGAATGGAGCCAGGACAAAACGAGCACTTGGAAGCATCAAGTGGTACAGCCTCACCAAAGTCGCGAAAAATAGTCGAGTGGCGCATCGCACATCGCCATACCAACACTCCTCTTCCCTTACGACTCCACCTCGACTACAGCGGTCCAGGGAGAGGAATCTCCTCTAGCCGCAGCCCACTAACACACATCCAACGTGGCTCGACATCATCAGGCGATCTTTCGACACTTGGCTATGGCCCTTGAGTTTGGTGGAAAATGAGGAAAGAATTCGAAATTCGAAATAATAATCTATACTTTTATTCTTACTGGTTACTGGTACCAGAAAATATTGTCGGTATATTGCACTTTTTCAAAGTGGTGCAGTTCTCATGTCTGATAAAACATTCGTCTGTAAAATGTTTGGAAAAAATATGATCATTTTGTTTCGGACGCCAATTCACAATATTTATGCTTTTAAGCCATAATTTTAGTCTAGGTTCAGTTGGAAACCTGTTAATTAATAAACATTTGATAATCGTCCGTTGTTGGCGACTTTTTTTGTTAACACATATGGGTAGGAAAGAAAATCGATAAGTAATATAGGCAAGGAACTCGACAACCCTATTGAATTTTATTGTTTATCAAAACTCAGTAATATACACCCAAACATGTTGGTATATATGATATTAAGACACGGTAATATTATCTATACAGTATTGTAACTCGGCCGTATCTTTCAGATAAATGCCTACAGCAGTGCGGCACGTAAACATGCGTTAGGGCTGCCTGCCTCCAGCATCTTTACATTTGCCTACTTTGTGTTTCCATTTAGTTTTATGATTGTAAATATACTTCTTATATAAACAAATAAAATAGGTACTTTGTGAATTGAATAGGAAGTGTTTGATAAAAATAAGTGTCGTTTTTTGATTGGTAGATTTAATTAAAATAAAAGCGGCCACGAGCGTGTCGGGCCACGCTCAGTGTAGGATTCCGTAGTTTCCCGTCCGTCACAATAAGTGTTCCCACTTATGAGTTTAAAGGTGGGTATCCATTATGTTCGCGCTCCAGCAGCGCTCCGCGCTCCTGCAACTGCTCCCGGTAGTGGGTACTGCTGTTTCCATCCAAGTTCAAAATGATTTTACTAGAAAGTCCTTATAAAGTTCTACTTTTCGGATTTTTTTCATATTTTCTAAACTTATGGTTCAAAAGTTAGAGGGGGGGGGGACACATTGTTTTTTACTTTTGGAGTGATTATTTCCGAAATTATTGACATTATCAAAAAATGATTTTAGTAAACCCGTATTCATTTTTAAATACCTTTCCAACAATATGTCACACGCTAGGGTTGAAATTAAAAAAAAATCACATCCCACTTTACATATAGGGGGGCTACCCTAATAAAACATTTTTTCCAATTTTTATTTTACCACTTTGTCGGCGTGATTGATACACATATTGGTACCAAATTTCAGCTTTCTAGTGCTAACGGTCACAGAGATTAAGCGAGGACGGACAGACGGACAGACAGACATGGCGAAACTATAAGGGTTCCTAGTTGACTACGGAACCATAAAAAAACCATGTTTATGTTTGAATAACAAATCGGTTAAATAAATTTGCGACCGAAAAATATTTGCGCCTCGGCTGAGACTTACGAAATGCTTTATTATTAGATTTTTAAATATAAAAAATCCGCTTTCTAATATAAAGCTAAAAATAATATAAATTAAAAATTGTTTTGGGAAACATGGACAACGTGGAGAAAAGGAATATCTATTAATTGGTTATAGATACCTGCAGCTACTTTACAATTTATATGTTTGTTTTTAAATGAAGTTCAGATTTATTATTTCTTTATTTCTATTCTATTATTTATTTCCTCCATTTTTTATATATTTCACAAAATCATCACTGCGGCACAGTCTCGACTGTCTGCATGCCGAGCGCATGCCGAGATCGAGGCGCGTAGGTATAGCTCTCGCTTCGTCCGTTTGTATGAAGTTGGAATACTGTATAGATAATATTACCGTGATTAAGATTAGGAACAAATTTTTAAGTACTTATATTTTCAAATAGTTTTAATTTGTTTAATATTTCACTTACTTGTGAAACTGACCTTTGGGGATGAATTATACCACTTCCCTTTTGGTAACGAGTTTTACAGATTACGCACACTCTCATTATTAATAAAAATAATTCTTATTATCTAACTAATATTATACTCAATCAAACAACAAAATACTTTTGTTTTTTAGTTAAAAGTTCAAAATGCAGACTTATGAAATAAGACAATATAAATAAGACAACAGACTTTGCCATATGATGTCAATTTTATTTTTCAAGACATCCTTAAGCGGCGCTTCAAATTGGCACAGTCATTTTGTATGGTATAGCCAGTCCAGCGTACTTGTAGATATAGAAGTCAGTGATAACCACTCATTTTGAAATTAAAAACACTAAAAGATAAAAAGGATAGAATGTTACAGATGTTAAAATTAATTTTTCTTCACCTATATTACTAATTCTGACCCTTCTCTACAAATTTGGCCGATTATTGCAAAAGAACCCTGTATAATATCCGCTACGGTGCATTGAATTATAAGTCTACAAGTGAGAACAACATATGCATTATTAGTAAATGTCTGCCTTGTTGATCTAGTGGTCGTCAGCACGACTTCTAATGATGTGGTCGCGCGTTTCTATCACGTGTTGGGCCAAAATCAGTTATTTCATTTTCTGTCAACAAAGTCTCAATAGTAGTGCGGAGACTTGATGTTTGCGGGGTTTCGGAAAGCACGTAAAGCCTCTTGCGCCTTCGATCTCATCTCTACATCGACTAATAATGTTCTCACATTACATTAAAAATAATAAAATAAAGTGACGTTTGAAGACCACCTCCAGCCCTCTCTCAATTGCGTGCACTATCCTCGTCACCACTACTCCCAACTTCAATTAGGAAAGATACACTAACGTCGATAATACGACAAGTGTTTCGATTCTAAACAAAGCATCCTCATTTGAAGTAGACTCTGCGGTATTTCAACAGTCAGACACCTGGAACTTCGCAATGTAATGCCAAATTCTATTAATTAGCAAAACGTTAACATTTTGTTGTCCCTTTAGGCGAGAATCTTTCCTCGATACCGGTGATCCTGGCCGACGTGAGTGATGACAGCTCTCTCTTGGCAATGTGCAAAAGGGCAAAGGTGCTTGTCAACTGCTGTGGTCCCTACAAGTTGCATGGAGAGGCCGTCGTGAGTGCTGCTGTACGATGTAGGACGCACTACGTGGACGTCAGTGGGGAGCCTGTGGTAAGTTCAAATATAAATAGAAACGGTTTTATTCAATATAAATTTTAAATAATACTTATTAAAAGTCACTCTTGTGTTTAATTTACCACTGATTTGGAAAATTTTAGCAACGCATATCTCTGAAAATATACCTGTCACAACTCACGCTACCATCCACAACATTTGTACTCGTGGCGGCTACTGTGCGATTTACCAGGAGTTTTCTTCTTAGCACGACTTCTTTGCAGAATTGTTTACCACCGGCTATTTTTCCGGACTGATGCGACTTAGGCCCGGCTTACATTTCGAGAAGTGACAAGTGCGACTGTGGCAGTGAAACTTTGAACAGTTAAACAGGCAGTTACAAGTGTGAATAAAATACGTACTAAGCACTTGTTATTTGGCAGTTGCACTTGCCACTCGCACTTGTCACTTCTCAAATTGTAAACCGGGATTTAGGGACCTTCAAGAAACGTGCTTATTCCTTTTTGAAAGGCCGGCAACGTACCTGCAATACTCCTGGTGTTGCAAATGTTCATGGGCGGCGGTCAACACTTACGATCAGGTGAGCCGCATGCTAGTTTTCCCTATGTTCTATAAAAAATAATACCTCTGTCCTGGGAAGAATTTGCAAGAAATCCAGCGTGACTTTTTTTTTGAAAATAGCACAGTGTACAATTATTAAAGTTTCAAAATAATTAACAACACAAAACAAATTTGATAATATTGGTAGCGATAACCTTATTCCTATAGGTTATTATTATCCATAAATTCCTTTATATTATAGTAACCCTTTTTATACAAATTCAGTTTATTAAAGTTTTTAAACGTGGTAGAGCCACGCTGCAGCTATATATTATGGTTGTAGTACGAATGGGTCGGCGCGATCGGGGAAGGACCACGCTCTCACAGAATATCACAGCGTAAAACAGCAACTTAATACTGCTGCGTTTCGTATGGTGAGTGTAGAAATCCGGAGACTCCTTTTTATTGGAAACGGGGCATTCCATCTTAATCCTCAGGGGCGACCACGCATCTACGTTTTGATTCTTAATCGAGGATAAGTGTAGATGTCTATGGTTACGAATACGGTTTTCGCCATGGTCGATCAGCTGGTGATCTTCTAGTCTACCTAACTCAGTTGAGTCCAAGGGGGAGGCATTGGCCGTTAGTTTGGACATTGCGAAGGCCTTCGATCGGGTTTGGCACAAAGCGCTTCTTTCGAAGCTCCCTTCCTATGGGCTTCCCGAGAAATTGTGCGATTGGATCGCCAGCTTTCTTGCAGATCGGAGCATCAATGTCGTTGTAGACGGTGCAAGCTCCGATTACAAGCCTATTAATGCTGGTGTTCCACATGGTTGCGTGCTATCGCCAACGTTGTTTCTTCTGCATATGATATGATATGTTGCAAACCCGTAACATTCATTGTTATGCAGATGACAGCACTGGTGATGCTCTGTACACCGGCCGTACCAATATTTCTCGGGAAAACGTCTCCGAGTACCGGGACAAACTTGTGTCTGAAGTCGAGTCTTTGCTGAACAGAGTCTCGGATTGGGGGCGACTAAATCTAGTCCAGTTTAACCCCCAGAAGACACAAGTTTGCGCGTTAACCGCTAAAAAGAACCCCTTTGTCGTATCTCACCGGTTTCAAGGCACTCCCCTTGTTGCCTCAGCCAGTATCGGTATCCTTGGCGTCGACATATCGAGTGACGTGCAGTTTCGTGGTCACTTGGAAGAGAAGGCCAAATTGGCCTCTAAAAGCTTGGCGTGCTCAGCAGAGCGGGACAGTATTTCATGCCGGCACACCGCCTGCAACTTTACAAGCCGCAAGTTCGGCCGCACATGGAGTACTGTTCCCATCTCTGGGTTGGAGCTCCCCAGTACCAGCTCCTTCCACTTGACCGCATCCAGCGCAGAGCGGCTCGAATCATCGACGACCGAGTGCTTTCCGATCGGCTCGATTCACTGGCGCTGCGAAGAGATGTTGCAGTTCATTTTGTTGTACAAACGTATACATCAATTACTGACTAAATAAATTACTGACGTAGTCGAGTAACTACTAGCTTGTCCGTTCCTGGTATATACAGAGTAATCTTAAGAATAAGGTGATACCCCCTCCCCCCAAAACGGGTGGCTTGGTCACCCACCTTGAATATGGACCTCGAGCGAGATATATGGGTTCCCCACATGGCTCACTCGAATTGAAGGGCTGGTTTGACGTGGCTGCTCCGAGTAAGCTTGGCCTTGACGTTAACTACTCCAAGTGTATTTTGATGGATTGAGTCGGCAAGGGTGTTTTTTCACCCTGCACGCTGTAACCATGGTGGAGTCACGGGGGAAGAGGAATGTTGATATGGTGTTGCGCCACTCACCCTACTCACCGGGACTCTGCAGCACAAATCCTAAAATCTATACATCTTTATAAATAAATATATAGTTACTGATCAGTCTAGATATTACTTTCCTCTATGGATCAGTCGGTAATTCTACTGGACTCACTGTCGTTGCTGTGACCGTTGAGCTTGGAGTAGATAGATGGATAACAATATGTTGCACACCACAAAAACAAAATAAAGGAGAGACAGAATTGTGGTCTTATCGCTAAGAGCAATCTCTTCCGGACAAGCTTTGGATAACTTTGGATAACAATAAAAACATGTGATTATTTTGGCGACAAAACTAATATTATTTGGGCTATCCTACTAGTGTAGGCAAAGAAGATCGTGTTGCTGAGAGAGCTGCCCTGTTGCACACTTTGGTGTTATTATGTAATTACTAATTATGTTCTCCACGTTACACCAATGTGTGATTGTGGCGGGCACCTATTACGGTTGGTCGAACTGTTTTTGCTCTACACTAAATCTGTATTGCATTACGCTGTCTTATTACTGATAATGATAATTTTGCGTAAGCAGGAAATCAGATTGAGCATCTGCTCTCACACATTTATTGTGTTTAACAACTAACTACTAAAAAATGACATTAAACTCACATATAACAACTCGATAATTGAAGGAATAATATTTGATAAATTTTGTAGTTGGAAGCCTCATATAGAAAGCCTTTGTACTAAAATAGATCGCTTCGTTTTTGCATTGCGTAGACTAAGAAATATTGTATCGGAAAGAGCTGCCTTGATGGCATATCATGGATATATCTCATCCATACTACGATATGGTGTTATACTCTGGGGGTATTCGGTGGATTCGGATAAAGCATTTAAAGCACAAAAACGCTGCATAAGAGCTCTTTGTGGTGTTGGTCCTTTAGTGAGTTGCAAACCTTTGTTCAAAACTAAAAAGATCCTGCCTTTGCCTTCATTATACATATTTGAAATGTGCATATTTGTTCATAAGCATCCACATTTATTTCAACGTAAGTGTGATGTGAGTGAAAGTAAGGGTAGATACAAGAATAGGTTATATACGCCAGCAAATCGTCTAAAAGTTATAAAAAGAAATGCTTCTGCAATGTCGATTAGAATTTATAATAATTTACCTGATAATTTAAAGCGTAAAAGTTTATTGTCATTTAAGAAATCTGTTTGGGCATTGTTGCTCCGTAAATGTTATTATTCTGTAGAGTTCTTAAACGACAACGACCTACATACGAGTAATAATGAATGATAATTTTAGAATAGGATTAATTACGTAATTACGAGATTCTGATATTTAAAAAAAATAATGTTTTTGATATTATTTTATATAAAATTTGACTTATGTATCTAATTAATTAATAAATTTGATGTAAAAATAGAAAGATATTAATGACAATTGGATATGTAACATTATATAATTATTGACGTAAGAATAATAATTAATATATGACATTGACGTATAATAATAATCTTACTTGATATAATAATACTTACTTATATTTATTCTGATACTGTGGCATAATAAATTAATTATTAAATCAAGTAAATAATATTAAATAATTTTATATCTTGTTAAATTAATATATATTGTTAAATTCGATAAGTATTGTTGTTTAGGTTTCTTGACCATTAATATTTGCACACCACTAAGGTAGAATATTATTTCAATTTTTACAGCCACGCTACTACTACTACTACTTGTGTAACTGCAGCTATATTATGGTTGTAGCACGAATAGATCGGCTCGACCGGGAAAGTGCCACGCTTTCACAGAATATCAGCGTAAAATAGCGGCTTAATACTGCTGTGTTTCGTATGGTGAGTGTAGAGATCCGGAGACCTTTTTTTACTGACTTTTGTGACAACGCATCTACATTTTGATTCGTAATCGAGGATAAATGTAGGTGTTTATGCTCCACAGCATCCATTTACCATCAGCATATTCATATTCTATAAGAAAAATGCAAAAGAGAATTCGTTATCGAGTAATATTCTTTTCTTTTAAATTATTTTGAAATTGATTTCTACATTCAGAAGTGGGATTAAAGCTTTTTCTTGTAGCTTTACAAAATAGTTTCTAAAACTGTATAAATTTATATGATCTACAATCCACCTACAATCTATACAAATAAAATTGAATTGTTTAGAATAGAATAGAATAGAATAATTTTTATTCAATGGAGATCACTTTAAACGTAGAATATTTAATGTATTGAACAAAATATTTATTCACAAAATTGTTCAAAACGAAATAAAATTACGAAAAATAACTGGCTATGGGAGAAAGAGAGAAAGAAAATGTGCACACGCACTGCTCTCTCGTGCTTATATCCCCCACTCAACCCCCGTTCGCCTCGCCCGATCACAATTTTCGTCACGCTTTCGTCACGCTTTCGCCAGCTTACTCCCAAGTCAAGCGTGCGTAGTTTTACTTCAAAATATGTAGACCTTTGACATTGTATTATCTTTATACTTACATAAACACTCACGCCTGTCACCCAGACGGGTAAGCAGACTACGAACTCCCATTTGACACGATCCTGATTCCTGACACACCTCTCTCGCCTCTACGCATACATTCTCTTCGGTTAATCTAGCCCATCTTTAATATTTCGCCAGTTTGGTCGATAATCTTTCATCTAGGGCGTCCCTTCCCGACACTTCAATTCACTTATGCAACATTAATTTGCTTTATCACACTTTATAAATAAAATCTCTCTTTGTATTATCCTTGTAAATAAAATCAATTGTCGCATGTAAACAATTAACTGTGTGGCCGTGGAAGGAAAAGGGGGAGATCTCCCCTTTTTCTACCACGGCCACAGTGGTGACCACCCAAGGTGATATGAACACGCAAACTTCAAGCTTCATCATCGTCATAGTTTTTTAGACACAAGTTTGCGCGTTAACCGCTAAAAAGAACCCCTTTGTCGTATCCCCTCAGTTTCAAGGCTTGTTTTCAGGCCTTCTTTTCAAGGCCCTTGTTGCCTCAGCCAGTATTGGAATCCTCGGCGTCGACATATCGAGTGACGTGCAGTTTCGTGGTCACTTGGAAGGGAATGCCAAATTGGCCTCTAAAAAGCTTGGCGTGCTCAGCAGAGCGGGACAGTATTTCATGCCGGCACACCGCCTGCAACTTTACAAGGCGCAGGTTCGGCCGCACATGGAATACTGTTCCCATCTCTGGGCTGCGGCTCCCCAGTACCAGCTCCTTCCACTTGACCGCATCCAGCGCAGAGCGGCTCGAATCGTCGACGACCGAGTGCTTTCCGATCGGCTCGATTCACCGGCATTGCGAAGAGATGTTGCATCTCTTTGCATTTTCTTTCGCATATACCATGGAGAGTGTTCTGAGGAATTGGTCGGATTAATCCCAGCCGCCAAATTTCGTGAACGCACTACGCGACAAACATCCCGATACCATCCACACCATCTGGATGCTTGGCGGTCCACCACTGTACGTTTCAAAAGGAGTTTTCTTCCGCGTACAACCTTTCTGTGGAATAGTTTACCACCGGCGATTTTTCCGGACCGATACGACCTGGGGACCTTCAAGAAAAGAGCTTACTCCTTTCTAATGGGCCGGCAACGGACCTGCAATTCCCCTGGTGTTGCGGTTGATCATGGGCGGCGGTAATCACTTAACATCAGGTGAGCCGCATGCTCGTTTGCCCCCTCTTCTATAAAAAAAAGTACCCCACCCAGTCGCTCCCGAGGAGATATCGTCTGCAATCTTTATATCCTGCAAGCCAGCTAGCTTCACAAGGTTCATATCAGCACTGGAATAATAATGCTTCCTGTTCCTTCAAGCTACTCTCTGCGCTATACAATGTTCGGCACGGCTCTGAGCCTTACTTCTCGCCTCTGCTTCACGACACTCTCGCAGATTACTTGCCTTCTTCTCGACTCACCGCAAACTACAAGGCAATCTCCTGGCACTTGCACATTCGTCGGCAACGAGGGTGTACTATCGACCTCTGGTCTGAGCAGGGGGGTGATGTGGGAAGGTTGTTGGTTGCGTGTTAAGATCACGTCGGGGTCACCACTGTGGCCGTGGAAGGAAAAGGGGGAGATCTCCCGCCGGGCAAGGTGTTCTGCCCGGGGAGCGGCCAACACTCCTTGTGATAGTTCGGAGATATTCTATATATACTGTTTATGGTTCGGAATTTTTGATAGCGTATTTAGGCTTCGGTGTGTTTCACTTGCGGCGCGACGACAGCGCCGCCACAACTATATGTACTTAGCTAACATTGACACTAACCGCCAAGACTAATGCCAATGTCAAATATAATAATTACATATCAACATATATATATATATATATATATATATATATATATATATATATATATATATATAATAAATATTAGTTACATTGCAAAATATATCTATTTACTATAATTATATCTTCTCAATTGTAGCGTGTAGTTAAAATAACTTCCTGGTCCATTTATAGAGAACTAAATAATTGCAATAATCCTATACCTTTAAACGAGCAATTCTTGTATACTTATATATAATCGGAATCTCGGAAACGGCTCCAATGATTTTCATAAAATTTGCAAGTTTCGGGCAATAAATCGATCTAGCTAGGATTTATTTTTAGAAAATGTCTTTTTGTCCGTGTTTTTAGGCGATGAAAAACTGCTACAATATCGTTAGAATAAGAAGGTAAATTTTGACAATTTGTTAATGATTACGAATAGCTTAATTGGTATATTGGGCGGTCACAAAATCGTAATACCATGGTTCGAGCCCAGAGAGACCGATTTTTTAATTTATTTTTATTTTTATTCGGGCCCTTTTTTTTAGTATTTTTTAAAAACACGAAAATTTAAATTAAACTAATTGCACTCATGATTTTTTATTCAAATAACCAGTTCAGTTTTTTCTATTATGTCGCTAAGATCCAAAAATATTATTCGTATTTCATCAGTATGTAATTATATATTTATATATAATATAATTTCCAAAACACACGAATTAAAAAAAACCGAACGAAAAATACCGAGCAAAGCTCGGTCAACCGGGTACTAATATTTATAGAGCAAATATTTAGTTCTCTGTTACTAATAAGTTTAGACCTAAGGTTTAGACCAGCCATACTTAACCTTTTTTTTTTATAGGGGCCACAAAAAGGTTTCAGTCATGTTGTCGAGGGCCGCAAGCAAAAATTATTTAGGTCTTAATTAAAACGTAATTCCAAGTTAACTATTGATTTACTTTATTAATGAAAAAAGAAGTTTTACTAAGATGTTTATACGTTTTAATGCGATTTTAGATACTGTGAACACTTTTTTAAAACTTTTTCGAGATCTGACTTGTCGCTACATGCTATCCTTATTACATCACCCAGATGAGAATCCGTAAGTTTGTTTCTGTACACGTTCTTTGAGTATTTCATTTTTGAAAAAGACGATTCGCACACGTATGTAGACCCAAAGAATGTTAGTAATATTTGGGCATATCTTTGGAGGTTTTTATATTTTTGGGGAACAATACTCCGAAATTCCGCATATTCCCTGTTTGCCCTTTTTTCTTTAAACAGAACTTCTGGATTGGTGTCGTTTTTAAAATCGATGAATTTATCAAACAACTCTGAGCAATTACAATTTAAAACTGAAGCCAACTCCGAGATATAGCAACTGTGAGATTGAGCAGGGTCGCTCTACCACTGTGAAAATTTAATTATTTTCAGTTTATCCAGTCTATGCAGCTGCGATACGACCCGGCAGCGCGCGAGGCGGGCGTATACATCATCAGTGCGTGCGGCTTCGACAGTATTCCCAACGACATGGGTGTCATTTTTCTCGAGCGGAACTTCGATGGTAATTTTTATTTCAGCGTTATATTAAATAACACCTTACAGCGTGGCTCTACCGCGTGAAATACTACATTAGTAGTTTTGACAAAATGACTGACATGACATAGATGTAACTATGGTCATCATAACTACGCTGATCAAATGTTCATCAAAAATTATTTGACTATGCTCGTTGTCACTCAAATTAAGATACTTAAACTATTGATGCAAGCAAGACGTAACCTTTTATCTAGGAGTTTAAAGCGTTTTATCCTTTGGATTATGTTATCGTTAGTATTGGCCTCGAGTCTAGATCGTTTGACAGATGACTCCAATTCAGCATGCATTCTGCCAAAAGTAACATCTTACAAGCCTAATATAAGTTTTTCGTCATCTAATCTGCAATAACAGAAGTCACACTAATGTTACTTTAATTTGAGTTACGCGTTTAGCTGAAATATTTATTATTATACATTGCAAAATATATTTTTGGACTTTATAAAAAGTTTTGAGTTGATAGCATTAAGTATTATCATTTTCGCAATAATCACGAAGTCGAAATTATTTTACGGTACGTCTATGGCCTCATTAACATTTCTTTAGAAAAATGGCACGTTGATACATAAAGGTTCTCCTCCACCCCTGGCCTAGAAAATGCAATATTACCCATAACGAATATAAAAGCGTGTGCCGGCAATCGGACAACTATTTCGGGAACGCGAAAGCGAACTCTACCTCGGAAAGCGAATCTGGTGACAATGCCTCTACGCAAATACAGATGCGTTGTCACTGGATGGTAAAAACGCATCTACATTTTGGTTCGTAATCGAGGATAGATGTAGATGTCTATGGGCCACGGCAACCATTTATCATCAGGTGGACTGTTTGTCATACCTTAATTCCATAAAAATAGTTTTAAATTAGCAGTAATTAATTATATAATATTTTTACTATCTTAATTCCTAGGCACCCTTAATTCAGTAGAGTCATACATCAGCGCAGACGTGCCTCAAGAGTACCAGAAAGCGGCTCGGCAATATGGGTGCTTTCATTACGGAACCTGGGCGTCTATTGTCTATGGGTAAGAACCTGTCTATGGTCGTCTCAATATTCTTCTTAATCACTGAAATGATTTGTAGTACCTCGAAAATATTGCAGTTACTTCCACGTCTGTCTTTTGTTATATAGAAAAGTAGTAACAAACGAGCATACCGTACACTTGACGTAAGTGGATACTGTGGCCATAGTCATGTACATTTATTCTTTTTTTTATAGGATAGGATGACAAACGCGCACACAGTCCACCCGACGGTAAGTGGCTGCTGCGGCCCATAGACATCTACATCTATCCTCGATTACAAATCAAAATGCAGATGCGTTGTCATCCGTGAGTACTAAGATGGAATGCCTCGTATCTAGTAAAAAGGGCTCCAGGTCTTCAGTTCTCTACACTCATCACGCGAAAAACAGCAGCATTAAGCTGCTATTTTACGCTGGTGTTCTGTGAGAGCGTGCTTTCACCGGTCGAGTTGACCCATTCGTGTTACAATCATAATATAACTAACTGCTGCATGACTCTACCACGTTTGAATGTGTCTTCTGTTCGTTTTTAAAACTTCAAAACCTAATTTTGTAACTAAATACTTACTTGGTGTGGCTATTTATTTATTTATTACAGCCTATCAAGGGTCCACTGCTAAACGTGGGCTACCCTCCTATATTGCCTCATAGATAAGAGGGATATTTGCCACAGTTGGCACGCTTGGCAAGTGGTTTGGCAGCCGCGGTTTTTATTTTATTTTTAGTCGTTATTAGGAAGACGCTACTGCCCATCGCCTGATTTATTTCCTTCTGACGCCTCGTACGGCACCACCGTGATGATATGGGGTTGTGGAGTCCGGGTTGTGTGCTCGTTAGTCACCGTTATGCTATAAAAAAGGGAGAGGCCCTTGTCCAGCTATGAAAATTTACGGGCTTGAGGAGATATAACGACTGTGTTTTAGGTTGATGTATCAGAACGAGTTGCCGGCACTGAGGAAACTGTTGTATCCGGATCGGATGCCTACGTTCAAACCTAGTTTACCAAAAAGGTAAAGTATTTAATATATGTTTATTATTCTATTGGATACGTCATTATTCTATTAGATGCTTAGGGTATTGTACGTGTTGTAGAGAGTCAAGTTAGACTCGACAGAATGTGCCGTAATGGAAGTCACTTGCTACTGAATAGTTGTATACGGTATTTCCTTTTAACGACCTTCACTAATTTTATCCTTGCTGTCTGTGAAGTAGATTAAAAGCCCACTGCTTAAAAATAGGTCTCTATTATAGGAGGGATTTTGCCATAGTTGCCACTTTTGGCAGGCGGGCTTGCAATCGTAGTTTTCTATTATTTTGAGTGGTTATCAGGAAGATGCTACTGTTCAGCTCCTGTTTTAGTTTCCTTTTGTCACCTCTTACACTTCCTCAAGGCAGCAGTAGACTTAGGAAGGGTTGTAATGATAATGACGATATAAAGTGTATTTTTTTTAAATACCGCTAGGTCCTTTGCCAGTATACAATAGAATACAAGACTTCATTTTTCACCAAGATAAGATTAAAAAACAACAAAAAAACTACGTATCAGTCTCTTTCAGACAACCCAGAAGAATAAATAAATTAAAAAAAAAGAACAACGGGTAGGGAGTACTAAAATAAGAAAAGATACCAACTAATGCAATAAAAAGACAACATTCTTTAGGTAGATCAATGACTATAAACAAAAGGATGAAGAGAGAGGGGAGGACCTGTTTCTGAAGTAAATTTAAGGATTGAGCACTTTTAATTGACTACGAGTAGTAGTAAGGCGTTCCAAAGTCGTACTTCCAGAACAGAAAATGATTTATCATAAAAAATCTGGGAGTGCACAGGAAATTGGAGGATAAGATTTTCTTTGAACCGTAAGCAAAAATTAGAATAAGAAACTTAAGACTGGAGCTGAGCAATTTTAAACGTTCTTTTAGATAAGGAGGACTTGATATATTAAAATAAGATGCAGTAGAGACCAGAAAGTATTGAGTATTCCGACGAAGATGGATTGGGAGCCACTTGAGCTTAGTGCGGTATTCTGAGAGATGGTCATATTTACGAAACCCAAATATGAACCGTGTACAGAGATTTTGGAGTCACTCAAGTTTGTTAAAATGTTCCTGGGTTGTAACAACGTCGGGAATATAAAATAAGTTAATATACGCGATGAAATCCGTAAAATCCAGTTTTATGTAAACAAGGAGTTGTAGTTGTTTCTTTTTTAATTTTGAATATCATTCTTGAACTACTATGGTTTGGGATTTTAAAAGCTTTACTGTTAACCCATAAGATCGAATACAAGCCAGATCATTATTGATACAATCAACTGCTTTGGGGAAATCTTCAGTGGTTATTTGTAAGTATATTTGTAGATCATTTGCATACGTGGTAGAGCCATGCTGCAGTTGTATTAGTAGTATAGTTGTAGCACGAATGGGTCGGCTCGACCGGGGAAGGACCACGCTCTCACATAATACCAGCGCAAAATAGTAGCCTAATGTTGTTGTGTTTCGTATGGTGAGTGTAAAAAGCCAGAGACCCCGTTCACTGGAAACGAGGCATTCCATTTACGTCCTCACGGGTGACAACGCATCGGCGTTTTGATTCGTAATCGAGGATACATGTAGGTCGTCATTAGTCCTCCTGAGAGGTGGCTCCTTAATTTTAGCTAGTAAATTATTATCATGTAAAGAACGTAAAGATATTGTGAGCCTCTCTGTTGAGTGAACTGTAGAAATGGCATGTGTTGAGTTTGAGCACCTCATTGTTGTGAGCGTTTACAGACCCCTATGTTCTTTATATGATACTTTTGAAAAAATTATGGAGGAAGTTTTCGCTAAGCTTAATAAACAGAATAAATCTGTTGTGATATGTGGAGACTTTAATATCAATCTCCTAGAAGCTTCCTCCACCAATATTAAATTTAGATCATTGTTTAAATCTTATGGTCTTTTTAATTTATTTTTAGAGCCAGCGCGTATTGCTGAATCTAGTGCAACATGTATAGATAACATTTTTACAAATGTTAAGCCGTTCAATAAATGTATAATTCAAAAATTGAGCTCTGATCACTGTGGACAATTAGTTTCATTACCTTATGTTCACAAAAAGCAAGTAGATAAAAAAGTAGTGTTCACATCGCTTGGAGAAGTTTAGAAGTAACATAATAAAAAAAAAACTTCCACTACTTTCATACCAAAATAATCCAGATTTTTTGTATGGAACATTATTTAAGCTTATTTGCAATGAATTTAATAATAATTTAACTTCTAAAACATTCTCCTTGAACAATCGCAAGGCATTTAACGAGTGGGCGATAGTAGGAGTCCATGAGAGTAGACAAAGGTTATAAGAACTTTACAATGAAAGGTCATATAATCCTAGCGTCGAATTTAGGGAATATGTAAAAAAATATTCCAAAATATTTAAAAGAGTGTGCTCCTTAGCCAAGTCATTGTATTTGAGCAACAAAATAAAGACTGCTTCTGATAAAATTAAAATGACTTGGAGTACAATTACTAGTGAAACTGGTAAGGTCAACTGTCGCAATTCAAACTATCAGTTAAGTTTTAACAATAAATTAACTAAATCAGATCAGGACGTTGCAATGGTTTTTGAGAGAAGATTTTACTGATATTCCTATCTTAACCACTAAGTCACTGAATTCTTTTCCCGCCGTCGCCCAATCATTACTTAAACAAAACGTAAATGTGTGTACAAAGAATTTTACATTTCATAAAGTGTCATCAAAAGATATTCTAAAATATATTAAGAGAACCGCCGATCTGTGGGGGATTTCTGTTAAAGTTATTGCGTCTATAATAGATACTATCCACTGACCTCTATACATACAAGTACGCTGGACTGGCTATACACCGTGACATGATGAAGCGATTTGATTTCCGTCGTTTTGGCGCTGACAGCAGGAGTGCACGTCCACGGAACTAATAATAGGGATAAGACAGTGCGGCAAAACATATCGATAAAAATTCTATACCTAAATAAATAGAATGGACTCTATGGATAGACGGACTCTACCCATAACGTCGATTCTATTTATGTATCATATTAATATAACGCTATTATCATTCATCATCATTAAAGCCCTTCACAAGTCCACTGCTGTACATAGGCCTCCCTCAAGGAATGCCACAAAGCACGGTCCTGAGCCACCTACACCCATCAACTTCCTGTATGTCTTACCAGATTTTCACTCCATCTAGTGGGGGAACTTCCGACACTTCACTTGCCAGTATAAGGCTGCCACTCAAGAACCTTTTTTCCCCAAAGGTTATCGGTTCTTCAAGCTATATGGCCGGTCAATTGCCACTTCAGCTTACTAATCCGTTAAGCCATGTCGGTCACTCTGGTTCTACTGCCAATATCCTCATTCCTAAGTTTATCCTCCTAAATTTTCCAGCTTCGGCAGTGCCACGTATTCTAGGGGCTTGACATATCGACACTTAATTGTCTTTGTCGGTGGATGTTGCGCAAGAGGAAGCTACCAAAACCGTGAATGTAAACGATGGCCAGAATTTTTAAATAAGAAATAAACTAAAGTAGGGCCACTACGAAGTTAAAGCACAAATTATATCTAGAGACTCGAGAGAGAATTAAATCTCTAGACTCGGACTTAATAAAACCCCATGTTGTTCTACCTCCGCCGCAAATTGACAGGGCCACGGAAACACCTACATGTACACCCACGGCCCCTCCGGCGCCAGCCGGCTAATTGCAGCCCCTTTTAGTTACTGACTTCTCCCCCCCCCCGTTTTTCACGGCCTCCGACTCCACCTAAACTACGGACTCCCCGAGCTCCATATGTGAATGGAGCCAGGAAAAAAACGAGCACTTGGAAGCATCAAGTGGTATAGCCTCACCAAAATCGCGAAGGATAGTCGAGTGGTGTTCTCGATGTTAGCGTTCCCTGACGACTCCACCTCCTCTCCGAATCTCGAATCTCCTCTAGCCGCAGCCCACTAACACACATCCAACGTGGCTCGACATAATCAGGTGACTTTTCGACGCTTGGCTATGGTCCTTGAGTTTGTGGGAAAATAAGGAAAGAAGAAATAAAAAAACATTCGAAATAATAATCTAATACTTTTATACTTACTAGTACTGGTACTACCAGAAAATATTGTCGGAATACTGGACTTTTTCAAAGTGGTGCAGGTCTCATGTCTAATAAAACAGTCGTCTGTGAAATATTCAGAACAAGTATGATCATTTTGTTTCGGACGCCAATTCACAATATTTATGCTTTTAAGCCACAATTTTACTCTAGGTTCAGTTGGAAACCTGTTAATTTATAAACATCTGTTGTTGGCGACTTTGTTTGTTAACAGATATGGGTAGGAAAGAATATCGATAAGTATTATAGACAAGGAACTCGACAACCCTATTGAATTTTATTGTTTATAAAAAACTCACTAATATACAGCCAAATATGTTGGTATATATGATATTAAGATTAATAACAAATTTTTAAGTATTTATATTATCAAATAGTTTTAATTTGTTTTATATTAGCTGCAAATTCACGAACTCGTGAAATGTTACACCACTTCCCTTTTGGTAACGAGTTTTACAGATTACGCACACTCATTATTATTAAAAATAATTCTTATTATGTAACTAATATACACAATCGAACAACATAAAATATTTTCGTTTTTTTAGTTTAAAAGTTCTGAATATAGACTTAATAAATAAGACAATATAAATAAAACAACAGACTTTGGCATATTATATCAATTTTATTTTTCAAGACATCCTTTAGCGGCGCTTCAAATTGTCATCAGTCATTTTGTATGGTATAGCCAGTCCAGCGTACTTGTATATATAGAGGTCAGTGATACTATCGCACCTCAACTATCTATTATTTTTAATATTAGTATCGAATCTGGTGTGTTTCCTGATTTAATGAAGCATAGTAAAGTAATACCTTTAGGTATTTAAATCTGATAGTACATTGGACCCCGCTAATTTTAGACCTATTTATGTACTGCCAACACTTAAAAATACTTATAAAAATATATACTTAGTAAAATTTTCGAAAAAAAAATATTCTTGATCTAATGTTACATTTTTTTATGTAAATAATTTACTTCATAGTTATCAATTCGGTTTCACAAGGGGTGGCTCGACAACTGATGCTGGTGTTGAGCTGATTAAATATATATTTAATGCATAGGAGTATTCACAGGATGCTTTGGGTGTATTCTGTGACCTATCCAAAGCCTTCGATTGTGTTCACCACGAAACATTAATCGGGAAACTTCAACACTACGGTGTAAGAAGCGATGCTTTTAAATTACTTATTTCATATTTAAGTGACAGAACGCAAAAAGTTGTCATTAATAGTATGAGTTCTTCCGGGTCGATTGTACAAATGGGCATGCCTCAGGGCTCAATTATCGGCCCCTTTCAGTTTCTTGGATATATTAATGACTTACCTCACATAGTCGGGGATAACCATGATATAGTATTATTTGCTGATGATACTTCATTAATTTTCAAATTAAAACGACGGTTATTAAATTACGACGAAGTAAATAATGCTATAGCTAAGTTAGTCAATTGGTTTAATATTAATAATTTGCATTTAAATGGAACCAAAACTAAATGGATGAAATTCGTAACTCCTATTGTTAAACATGCTAATACTAATATAATTTTAAATGGGGAGGAACCGAGTCTTGTTGATACCACCATTTTTCTTGGAATCACACTAGACGCAAAGCTTCAATGGCTCCCCCATATATCAAAACTAGCTAGCAGATTTAGTTCTGCAGCTTATGCTGTAAAAAAGTTTAGAACTCTTACCAGTGTTGAAACAGCTAGAAGAGTTTACTTTAGTTATTTCCATAGCATTATGTCGTATGGTATTTTGCTACGAGGACACGCGTCTGACACTGAAATTATATTTATTTTACAGAAGAGCCCCCCCATTAAAAATCACACAAAAGTTAAGGAAATTAATATAGTTATTCTGCATCTCAATACATTTATGAAAATGTAAAGTACGTACACAAAAATAGAAGTAGTTTTGCAAAAATAGGTGATATTCACTCTGTATATACTAGGAACAGACATAAGCTAGTAGTGCCAGTTACTCGACTCCACCGAGTCAGTAATTCATTCTTGGAGCGATGTATACGCTTTTACAACAGAATTCCAGAAAATATACAAAATTTGTCATACACAAAGTTCAAATATGTTATTAAACTAAGTTTGTATAAAAAGGGGTTATTATAATATTAAGAAATTTATGGATGATAATAACCCCTGGGAAGGGTGATCGCTACCAAGCTATTTCTAATTTGCCTTGTGTTGTTAATTGTAAACATGATTGTAAGCTATTATTGGAAAAAAATAGTCCCGCTGGGTTTGTTGCTGGTTCTTCCCAGGATAGAGGTTTTTTTGCGAACCAGTGGTAAATGAAAAAAGTGACTTTCAATAAGTATTGTTATAATCTACATTGAATAAAAAAGTTTCTGTTTTTATTAATCATGTGATGTTTTTTAGCATTTTTAACACCCCCCTCTCTCTTGGTGATACGTGGTGAGGTTGAAGACTAACCCCCCCCCCACCCAAAATCACGTGTATTTTTAGTACCTATAAAGTATAACCTAGTTTTATTCCGAAATTAAGGATCATGATAAAAATGTGTAGACAGAAAGGTTGCAGGTTGTTTTTGACTGGCATAAAGTAATATTAAAGGAATGGTGTAATCATGCGAAAAACATATGTTTTACTAGTAAATGAACATATTTAATGTACATTGTCCTCGGACCACGGATTAGCAAGACTTTCTTCAACACTAACAACTGGATAAGCATCTTGCAAGTCAATTGTTGGCACTGTGCTTTGTTGAAGATCAGCGTCGGTTTCATCAAGCCACTCGGCGTCATCATTTTCGCGCACTACACAAAGAATCTCTCTCGATCTACCGATCGATCGTCGTCTGAGGATGCGTGAAGGACAACCTAGACTATTATTGCTCGGATTAGGTCCATGCTTGTTACATGAATTTACACGTACAAGCGAGTCAAGGTCACTTTACATCCTGCTTTTTGGTTTAGAAATCGCACGTTTGACGAAAAAATAAATACTTACACGTGATAATCTTACTACACTCCACTCCCCCCCTTGTGATATTTCGTGATTTTTGTCAAACACCACTTTCGAACCTCACGTGATTAATGGACAGCCCATAAAGATATGATTTGGATGTGATTCCAGAAGGACAAGTTCATCCCAGGTCAAAAGTATATTTCGAACTAGTTATAAATTAAACTAAAAAATGACTTGTATTATTTATAACCTATAATGAACTAAAAAAGTTATTTTTATTTATTTCTCTCTATTACAGCTTTCAAAAACCCACTGCTGTACATACATAGGTATTCCCTATGTCCTGAAGTGATTTTGCCATAGTTGCCACGCTTCGCCTGCGGGTTGGCAGACGCTGTTTTTTATTATATTGAGTTGCTATCAGAAAGATGCTGCTGCCCATCTCCTGGGTTGTTTCCCTTTGTCACCTCTTACGACACCCACGGGACGATATGGGATAGTGGATGTTCTGACACCGCCAGCACACGGTGTGGTTATCTATTGTACAACGGCGTTGCGTCTTTCCTAATCCATTTTACTCTATTAATATAATTCATATTATGCATTATTTTAACTGTCAGATGGGTGATCCACAAACACAATGGTAGTTGGTGTGTACCGTTTCCGTTCTGCGACGAATATGTCGTGTACGACACACAGAGGCGACTATATGCCAACACTGGCAAGCGACCGGTGAAGTTCCACGCGTACATCAAAATGCCCAGCGGGTTATTACTGCTCCTAACTTTGCTGTCTGGGGCCCTGCTCTACCTGTTCACCTTCACCAGCTACACCAGAAGCTGGCTGCTTAAATATCCGCGATTCTTCACCTTTGGCGCTTTCACCAATGACGACATAAAGGAGGATGTGATGGACAACACGCACTTCAATGTGGAGTTGCACGGTGTGGGCTGGGAGAGGGGAGACGATATTGAAAGCACACCGCCCACCAAGAAGATGGTAGCCAAGGTAAGTTAATTTTCAAAATTTTCCAATATGCCAGTACCTACTGTTAGAAATTATTCGAAATATTATTTAGACAGATTATATTTCTCAGTAATGACTTTACGTATAACATAAAACATACATTGAGTAAAGTAAACAGTAAATACTAGATATAGCAAATACCACAGCTGAAGTATACCAACCAACAGCAACCATGATAAAGCTATATTATGGTTGTAGCACGAATGGGTCCGCCCTACCGATGAAGAACCACGCTCTTACAGAGTACCAGCGTCAAAGTGTATCGTATGATGTAAAATGTAGAAAACCAGAGACCCTTTTTACTGGAAACGAGACATTTCATCTTAGTCCTCAGGAGTGACAACGCTTCTGAATTTTAATTCTTAATCAAGGATAGACGTAGATGTCTATGGGCTACAGCATCTGCAGAGGCTGTTTTAGTGTCGACAGCGCCTTAGGCTTAACTCATTGGCGCCCCATCTATCGGCCATATATTACAAATTATAACTACTTATGTTGCAAATAAAGTATATTATAATTCGTAATATAGTTTGATAATTGCAAAAATAATTAGGACATGAGTATTCTTAACAGGTGGCCGTGAATGAAAAATGCGACGAGAGAGTGAGAGCGATGTAGGAGTAATCAAATAGACGAATCTTTCTCGTTTATAAACGACCCTTACTAACCTTGCGTGACCTCCCTAGACACGTGCGTAGTTTGCCTAAAGAAAAATCTGCCACTGAGCGTTCACGTTTGTGTGCACATGTGTTATTCTAAAAAAATAATGCAGGGCAGCCTCTGCGCAACATAACATTTTCCACATGTATTATCCTAAAATAATTGCCACGATGCGATGCGATAATCTCTTCGTCGAATTTCTTTTCGGATTGTCTGATTCTAGTCTGTCACGTTGACTGGTATACTGTCTTTAGGCATTAAGTCCGCCGTTTGTATCCTTCTTCATAAGGAGATGCAGTAAAGGTTTTAAATAAATAAATAAATATTTTGGCGGTACGTGCGGTTTTTGGTTGTTTTTGATGACTTTGACTACGTCTAATAAATCGATGAACGCCGGCTGCATGCACGAAAAAGGGTATATAGGTCGCGCCACGAAAGATGAAATAAAATAGAAGTGCGCAGAAGCGAAAAATAGGTGTCGGCACGGTGAGGTGTGAGGTACAGGGAAGCGAAACTATAGCAACGGCCGACGCGCTACTCCCAAGTAGTTTCTTCCTGCTTCTCGTCGCCCGCGCAACTTCTTGTGTCGTCTTGTGTACTATCGTTATCGAAAGTGTTAGCGACTACCTGTTATAAAATTTTAAATTTTAGCGATTATTTTTGTACTTTTAAAAATATTGTTCTATAATATCATCAAATAGTGTGCAAATATTTATTACTTTATAAATTATTTTGGGACTATTTAAAATAGCGTAATTCGTAGTATTATATTGTATAAAGTTGTAAATATTTTGTTATTTTATACAAGATGATTTTTTCTGCAAATTATTACATGTAAAATATCCTTATAATCGAAGGCTATCGCATAGTATAGTTTAAACAGCATTTACAAATACAAAAATCCAAATACAAAATATTTTATTTCTTTAACTAAGTGTAGATAAAATGCAGAATATTATTTAGAAGCAGTTAAAACCTAACGATTATATGTAAATATATCGTTCCGTTTTCGTGGAGACTTTGATGTGTAGTTATTATGTTGACCTTTGACTTTTTACATATTAAAATGCTATAATAAAATTTTCATTTTTCTGCTTGATTGTACATGCGCAGTAGACTATTTAATTTCATCTTTGGTGGTGCGACCTATAACTTATTTGTCCCGTTACGCCAATCCGAAGACGATTGTAGCGAGAGGGCGGCACGAACGAGCGAAAGGCACGATAGGCTTGAGCGTTATTCTGTTCAAATCATTTCATCAATGTTTTGACCGTACATGACCGTAGACAGAGAAACCTAGGTTTCTCTATCTACGGTTATGACGTTGTCACGTTAAACTATCGTCCGTAAACCGATTTTATAGACAACGATTTTTTTTAAACTGCTTAAAGTATTTTGGTTTGGAGTCACCTCATGTTGGCGACGCGTCTATAAGAATATTTCAATTTATTAGTTAACCGATTACGAACAGCTTCTAAAAACAAATTATCGAGCAATAATATTCTAATAAGAAAACACTTAGTTGAATCTTAAAGAAATATCGAATTAATAATTTGAAGGTCTTGGGTTCGATTCCCAGGCCGGACTAGTTTATCGTTTTCTTAGTAATATTATCTTAATAAATTCATATAGGGAATTTTTAAGATATAAATTATGTTTCCGGGTTCAGTTCCCCGGTTGAAATCACCTTTTCAATAATATTGTTAATTTAAAGGAATATTAAAATAAAGTTAGAGACCAGGATTTGTTTCCCGGTCGAAATGATCACTTTGTGTATAAATAGAATTAATGGAAATTAATTGCATAAGTATTATCTTATATAAATTTGATACGTTTTGTATGAAAATAAAATGTTTATTTTCAATTTGATTCATAAAATATTTTGTTTATGTTATCTGATAAGAAACATGATAGCTAATAAGAATCTAGTTAGAAATAATTTCGGACATTTGAGAGTCGTGTAGAATCAGTTGTTCACCTAGTATTGGTTGATAGCAGTGTGTGCTAAATTTGCCACCTTTTACCGACAATTGAGGGTCGTGTAAGAATTAGTTGTTCAAATAGCGCGAGTTCATAGCCGCGCGTTAACCTTGTACTTAGGAGGTCAAAATAAGTAGAAATTTAAATATTTGCAAATTTCAGCAATTCATGTAAAATTGACTTGTAAAATATTTCAGATTGACTGTATGAGCAAAATAGGTGAATTCTGTGTTATTTTCATGTGAAAATTCCTTTGGATTAGTGAAATATTGATAGTTTTGTGTAAGAAATTTAAAAGTGTTTTAAATAGTAAAATGTATAGGAAAAATGTAAATTAAACTATTGTATTATTTAAGATATTTATAATTTCAAATGAAGAACATTGTTTCAACCTTATATGTTAGACATTTAAGAATTCTAACTTAGTACAATACGTTGTAAAATAGGCATATTTTGTTGAATAAATAAAAGGTTTTTTGTGATATAAAAATGTAATGTATATCATAGTATAGATATTTTTTTGTGCTATCTTTATAAATAAAATGTATAAATGTATGTCTCGAGGAGCAGTTTATTCCGAACCCAGCAAGTGCGGAGTTCCTGGAAATCCACACCCGGAAGGAGAGCCGCGTGTAGGAGCTCCTGTCGTCGCCCGCGCCACCGCTTGCAGGAGAGTAGTTCATCTCCCCCGCTGAACTGCGGAGGACAGTAACCCGCCTGCAACCGAGGAAGGCGCCCGGGCACGATGGGATTACTAACGCTGCACTGCGACAGCTGCCCAATAGAGTCCTTGTAGAGATAGGTCGGCTCTACAATGGCATATTGCGGACATCCCACTTCCCGGAGGACTGGAAGAAAGGCAAAGTCATCGTCTTGCCGAAACCCGGGAAGGACAGGCGTAGAGCTGCCAATTACAGGCCGATCACGCTGCTACCGCATATAGCTAAACTGTGCGAAATATTACTGCTAAGACGTCTCCGCCCGTGCATCCAACTTCGGGCGGAGCAGCATGGATTCAGGAGGGATCACTCAACAGCAACAAAGCTGACCAGAGTGCTGTACCTGTTTGCGGCCGAGCACAACCGCGGCCGCACATCGTTGGGCGTCTTTCTCGACATCGAGAAGGCGTTCGACCGGGTGTGGCACACAGGATTACTCTATAAGTTAGACGATCAGACTAGTATCCCTCCTGCTATATTGCGGCTAGTGGCGTCCTTCCTCGTAGACAGGAAGTTCTACGTCTGTGTAGAGGACGCCGAGTCCGCAATAAAACCCATAACAGCTGGTGTGCCACAGGGCAGCTGTCTGTCTCCAGTCCTGTACGCGGCATACACCAATGACATACCTACCCTGGCAGGACACTTGCACGAATGGGAGGACGACGTCGAACTAGCGCTTTTGCGGATGACAGCGCATACTTCACGTCGTCCAGAAGAGCCCACATTGCAGCTGCCAGGATGCAACGTCTGCTGGACCTGCTGCCACTATGGTTGGATGAGTGGAGGATGGCCGTCAATGTTAGCAAGACGACCGCTCTGCTCACTCGCCGCTATAGAAATCTACCACCACCGCTAACCCTCGGAGGCCAGGAGATCGCATATGAGAAGGCCATGACCTACCTTGGATGCCGGATCGACAGGATGTTGCGCATGACTGCACACATCGACTTTGCTATACGCAAAGCTCGATGTGCGCGGGCAATGCTCCGCCCTGTCCTGACATCCAAGTTACCGACAAAGTCGAAGTTAACCATCTACAAAACATACATAAGATCCCTGCTAACATACGTTGCTCCGGCCTGGTATGCACTCCTGAGCGATCATCAGAAGCGGCGACTTCAGGCCCAGCAGAGTTTGTCATTACGAACTATAGTCGGTGCGGGTCGCTACGTCCGGAACGACGTCATAGCGGCCAACCTAAAGATAGAGAGCCTACAGGAATTCGTGGTCCGGCTGGCGCGCGGTATGTTCGACCGCGCCGACAACGGGCCACATGAACATCTCAACGGCTTCGCGCCGTTGCACTCACGGCCGCCGGACGGGCGACCCTATCCAAGAGAACTCCTCCCTATATAGATTAGGGAGTCGAGTAAACCCCACAATGCCGCAGAAACGCCAACTTTGACAAAATAATTTGTGTTTAAACACAATTATATAGATAACCTCCCTTAATGACATTTTACTCGACTGCGACAAAGGTCGCTAAAACAACACGCCTTTTACCATTAAGGCGCCCAGGACCGGCACATTGCAGTGTGCCGTGAGGAACATCCGGGTAAAGGGGTGTACCCCGAGGCCCGAGACCTGCATGGCATTACGCCTTGCAGAAGACAACGACGACGATACAATTCGTTCGGGACCAGCTTCCAGTATATAATATAATCAAGAAAGAAAAGTATATAGGGAAGCGATAGGGAAAGTAATTACTCTCTCACGGAACGGTTTGAAGATAATTACTGTTTTATTCCCAAAGGATCCTTCACCTTTAAAATAAAGTACAGTTCATTGGTGTCGCTAGCGCGGCACATATTGAAGAATTAAGGCGTTGGGACCGGGACGACCTCGGAAGACCCGTAACCTGAACCTATTTGAAGAAAAAGAAGAGGTCGACGCCCTTGTGTGTTACTCCGTTGCGGGGTTCACATACGTTGTTCCCGAACCCAACGTAGGTGTCATAGGTTAGGGAGTCCGCTGCTGAACGAGCCGTGACGAAGACCCTTCCCTCGTTCCTGTCCTTTTTCACCTCGCTATCAACTAGCGACATCTGGTTAGCGTAAAATTATTATCCCTCGTTAGTTGCAACGTTCGTTGTCATCGTTTAGGTTATCGTAGCCCGTTGTCAACGTCGCCGGCGCCGCAATACAAAGAACAGCAGACGTAGCCAAATTGATTTTTTGTTGACGCTAATTGAAAACTATAAAATAATCAATCACAACGACGGTTAGACGAAAAATATACTTTTTTTTATAAGATAATGGTGACAAATGAGCACACAGTTCACCTGATGGTAAGTGGTTGCTGTGGCCCATAGACATCTACATATATTGTCATGTTTTCATATTCATGTTCGAATAACATTTTTACAATCTGCCACAATATTTACATGTACAAAATTGCTTATTGATTATACAGAATATTTCAGGTATCGGGAACGAACCCGGGCTATGGCGCCACTGTGGTGGCGCTGTTGCATTCAGCACTGACGATACTTGATGAAAAAGATAAAATGCCTAACCTGTAAGATATAATACTTAAAGACTTATTTTTACAGAACGAGGTTGACGAACGAGCACGCAGTCCACCTGATGGTAAGTGTATGCTGTGGCCCACAGACATCCACAAATACCTTCAATCAAAAATGAAAATGCAGATGCGTTGTCATCCCTGAGCTATGATGGAATGCCTCGTTTCCCGTAGAAAGTGTCTGCGGTTCTCTACACTCACCATACGAAACACAGCATTAAGCTGTTACTTCACGCTGTTATTCTCTGAGAGCGTGGTTCTTCCCCGGTCGAGCCGACCCATTCGTTTTACAACCATAAGACAGCTACAGCATGGATCATGAATTATGCTGGCAACCCATATACATTATCCCATCTCATCCTATACGAATTTGCTAAGCTATGAAGGCGCATAGAGGTACCTTTCCCGACACAATCTAGTGTCGTCCCTAAAAACTTGCTGTCTCCAACTCCTTAGGAGCAAAATTGCAGGACTCTTTAGCAGTGCTTAAATTGAAGTGTTTCGTATGGTGTTTGTAGAGAACCAAATACCCTTTTTTTAAACAACGAATTTGCATCTTGATTCTTAATCGAGGATAGATGTAGATGTCAATGGGCCGCAGCTTACTAAGTAGACTGCGCGCTCGTTATTCTAAGTCCACAGTGAAGAGATCACTAATCAAAATGTTGATCTAACAAATGGTAAAATTAAAAAAAATTACAACCGACTTGAATATAAATAAAATGAGAACATCAGTGCAGTCGAAGTCAATTAAATACACATTACTAAGGATGACTCAAAAACTACTAGTCAGATCTTGATAAAAATGTACATGGGACGACACGAGAAGCACCAGCTTTCAAATTCTAACAAAAAAAGAAATCAAAATCGGTTCACCTAAATAAAGTTCTGAGGTAACATGAAAAAATACAGTCGAATTGAGAACCTCCTCCTTTTTTAAGTCGGTCGAAAAAAAAATTCCAGTTCCGTATCGGTTAAAAGTAAAATTACAACCTTTATGCGCCTCACAGCTAGGTCTTTTCTCTTTTTTGGTCCGCCTTGATGCCACGTTGCGTAATGGTGGACTTCATATTTCGTTATCATATTAAATAAATAAAGTTGGTCATTGCAATATTTTTATTTCTTTAACATACAAGTTTTTTATGATGAAGACATGTTTTCCATCACCACAGATCACGTGGTAAATTAGCACATAAAATTGCAGTTACCAACTTCCTGGTGGTTAACAATCGGTGCCGACCAAGATCGAATTGTATTAAATATTTTAATGAAGCATTCCATCTTAGTCCTTACGGGTGACAACGCATCTGCATTTTGATTCCTAATCAAGGATAGATGTAGATGTCTATGGGCCACAGCATCCACTTACCATAAGGTGGACCGTGTGCTCGTTTGTCATACTTATTATATAAAAAAATATCTTCGTGATTACCAAAAATGATATAATGAGTACTGTCGAATAGCGATATATTTCATATACCTTTGAATATTCTAAGCCGTAAACGCTTTTAACAGGTGTTTTTGTATCGATAGTTTAAAATTGGTAATATTTAGGATTCGGGGACATTTTGTTGGTCTGCGATTTATTATTCCCTTGTTTATATGGGACTTGTCACAAAAAATAATGTGGCAACGAATAGGATATTGAGTTTGTGATTCTGCTGGTGATGAGTTAGGGTTCTCTCACTTCTTTCATTTTTTTTAGATTTTTCTTCTAAGCCCATATTTTTGGCTAAACGTGGTCCGAGTAGCTCGTTCCTCTTTGAAGTCTGCCTACTCCTTCCGGAATTACAGGCGTGAAGCTATGTATGTCAGTGTATTCTCTTATCAGAAAATCTACTTATTTTTAATAAGGAACAAAGGCGACATCCGAGCACACGATCCAACTGATGGCAAGTGGATGTTTGCCATCACTTGGATCGTGTGCTCGTTAAAAAAACTGAAAGGAATTATACATAAATAATTTTTTAAATATTTTATTTTACCGTGGTTGTCGTAAGAGGCGCCAGAGGGAAACAAATCAGGAGAAAGGCAGTAGCATCTAATCATAACGATTAAAAATAAAAAATTGTGGTTGCTAACTTGCTTGCCACACGTGGCAACTGTGGCAAATATCCCCTCTGATGAGGTGGCCTGTGCGACAGGCCTGTGTTCAGCAGTGGACTTTAATAGATTGTAACAGCACTTAACAATTTTTAATATTATATTCGACTTTCAGGGGCGGTGTGTTGACAACGGGGTACGCGTTCAGTGACACGGATCTTATCAAGAGACTGCACGAAAATAACTTCAAGTTTGAAATTGTTGAGAAGTGATTGTGTAAAAACTGCGAATGTAACAAAAACTAACGAAATAAAATTACACCTTTCCACTAAATAGAGACTGCCTCTCATTTCTGAGGGATATAATATAATATAAATTGAAGTGTCTCTATGCTATACTGAAATAACTGGTAACTGTAATAAAATAACTGTATTATTGAAATAACTATTACGTGGTAGAGCCACGCTGCAGCTAACATTATGGTTGTAGCACGAATGGGTCGGCTTGACCGGGGAAGGACCACGCTCTCTCAGAATACCAGCATAAAATAGAAGCTTAATACTGCTGTGTTTCGTATGATGAGTGTAGAGAACCGGAGTCCCTTGTTACTGGAAACGAGGCATTCCATCATAGTCCCCTCGGGTGACAACGCATCTGCGTTTTGATTCTTAATCATGGATAAATCTAAATGTTTATGGGCCACAGGATCAACTTACCAACAAGACGACTGTGCGTCACCCTTATTTTATAAAAGAAAACTGGTTTCTATTAAGTTCAGGGGGGTTACTTACATAATTTTAGGACACAAACAACAATTTAAAAAAATATCTGTCCGGGCTAAGCTATCTTCGGAATGGCTGGAGCACAGAAGACTAATGGGCTCTTTTTATACTTTATTGGTTGTGTGTGGACTGTGAAATGTTTTCACTCAATTTCGTCTTACGGATTACGTAAGAGGAGACGATACCAAGATATGTTAAGAAGACCTTGTGGCTTCCTATAATGTTCTCTAGACTGAATTTCGGTCACGGCGGCCAGTCAACGGAGACTAGTCATCGGCGCAGGACAGGATAATAGTGTCCCCAAGTGTATGCGCAAGCACAGGTGCACTCTCTATTCCCTCACTCTCATAGTCCGATGGGACGGTAAACCGACACGACTGGAGAGAGATCAGGCGCAGGACTAACGGCTTTACGTTTTGGTGCAACACCGACAACTTCGAGACCCAGGCCTGGTACTAAGAATTTTAATAACTCCTCATCACTGCAATCGTGTTTGCGACCACCTGACCACTAAGCCTATAATCAAAGGCTGCATTGACTGTTTTACAATATTGTTTAATACACGTGTATAGTAAGGTACTCCTACTCGCTAGGCGTTGTCCCAAAATCATGGAAGACGGCTTTCATCCACCCGATCCCTAAAAAAGGCGACCGCTCAGACCCATCCAACTACCGGCCTATCGCCATCACCTCCTTGTTCTCCAAAACAATGGAGTCCATTGTAAACTTGTACAATGTACCTTGAGGATCACCAGCTGATTAGTGATAGCCAATACGGTTTTCGCCGTGGTCGGTCAGCTGGTGATCTTCTGGCCTACCTAACTCACAGATGGGCGGAGGCAGTAGAGTTCAAGGGGAAGGCATTGGCCGTTAGTTTGGACATTGCGAAGGCCTTCACAAGTTTGGCACAAAGCGCTTCTTTCGAAGCTCCCTTCCTATGGGCTTCCCGAGAAATTGTTGCGATAGGATCACCAGCTTTCTTGCAGATCGGAGCATCAAGGTCGTTGTTGACGGTGCAAGCTCCGATTGCAAGCCTATTAATGCTGGTGTTCCACAGGGCTGCGTGCTATCGCCAACGCTATTTCTTCTGCATATCAATGATATGTTGCAAACCCGTAACATTCATTGCTATGCAGATGACAGCACTGGTGATGCTCTTTACACCGGCCGAGCCAATATTTCTCGGGAAAACGTCTCCGAGTGCCGGAATAAACTTGTGTCTGAAGTCGAGTCTTTGCTGAACAGAGTCTCGGATTGGGGGCGACTAAATCTAGTCCAGTTTAACCCCCCAGAAGACACAAGTTGAATCGACACGCGAGGATCCTCCGAGTGACGTGCAGTTTCGTGGTCACTTGGAAGGGAAGGCCAAATTGGCCTCTAAAAAAGCTTGGCGTGCTCAGCAGAGCGGGACAGTATTTCATGCTGGCACACCGCCTGCAACTTTACAAGGCGCAGGTTCGGCCGCATATGGAATACTGTTCCCATCTCTGGGCTGGGGCTCCCCAGTACCAGCTCCTTCCACTTGACCGCATCCAGCGCAGAGCGGCTCGAATAGTCGACGACCGAGTGCTTTCCGATCGGCTCGATTCACTGGCATTGCGAAGAGATGTTGCATCTCTTTGCATTTTCTTTCGCATATACCATGGAGAGTGCTCTGAGGAATTGTTCGGATTAATCCCAGCCGCCAAATTTCGTGAACGCACTACGCGGCAAACGTCCCGATACCATCCACACCATCTGGATGCTTGGCGGTCCGCCACTGTACGTTTCAAAAGTAGTTTTCTTCCGCGTACAACCTTTCTGTGGAATAGTTTACCACCGGCGATTTTTCCGGACCGATACGACCTGGGGAACCTTCAAGAAAAGAGCTTACTTCTTTCTAAAGGGCCGGCAACGCACCTGCAATTCCCCTGGTGTTGCGGTTGATCATGGGCGGCGGTAATCACTTAACATCAGGTGAGCCGCATGCTTGTTTGCCCCCTCTTCTATAAAAAAAAAAGGTACGTGAGTGTAATGTGGTCACCTTAAGCTTTGCCGCCCTATAAAACCAAAACTAGGAGAAGAACAGAGACAAAAACACAACTTCGTGTACTATAACCAATATATTAAGAAAAAAAGAACAAACAAGCTTTGGCTGTAATAAGAAACACTTCATAAAATTTACTTAAAAAAAAACTGACTAGGTACACTACACCATACTAAAATCGACTAAAATATTTTTACTTTCTCCGTCAAAATGGCGTCGATAAAGCATCGCTCTTTTGAACCTTTATTATTTGATTGACCGATGAATAGCTATCGTATTACAAAGCCATCTATGCAAACAAGGCTGTAGTTTTTGAGTTATAAGAAAGTGACCCTTATTAACCGCATGATCATATTACCTTCACGTACTATAATATATTATAAATTATTATTAAATTGCTTGTAAATACATCAGAATTTAGATCTTTTATTTTATTCAAAACAACCAAATGCGTGAATTGCCACGTCATGCCGAGGAAGTGAAAGGTCATAGATTACTGTTTATATACTAGAGATGAAAGGTGAAACTCATATTCTCTGTCGATTTGGACGTACAACAGGACCTACAACACGTAGAAGTACACGGGTGTATCCATAGATAAATATCGGGGTATGGAGTGTAGAAGTAAGGAGTACCAACTCTCCATACTAAAATAGTTGAAAAAGTGGTCATCTGTAAGCAGTAAATAACAGTTCAAAAACTCTCCACAACAGCGCTGGAGTAGCTACTGGGATGAAAATTACATTGTCGACGGTTTAAGTATGCTGCTAAACTGCTCAGTAGCTCTAAAATCTTAAATAATGTTAATTAGTAAATATAACCTCGAAAAAGTGATATCCCACTAATATTTTTCGGTGCGTTCTTTAAAATTTACCCCGTAGCTATAGTGGCACCACCCTATAATTGGGCGGGGACGAGGAGGACGCGATCAATGATGGCGTGCCCTTCGTCCAAAACTAGCCTAGTGCAGGCCAACCTCTACCACAGCGAAACTGCGTCGGCTCAATTACGCAAGTGGTTGGAGGTTCAAAGGACTGCCATAGCCTTAATCCAGGAGCCGTGGGTTGGGGCTGGGCATGATAAAACAAAATACCTAAATAGGCTGACGTCTTCGCTCGCGGGTTTTGAGGGGATAAATACTATAGCAGATCAGTCGCTCCTAGAAGAACAGGTAGCAGCTACGCCTGATAGATAGCTACCATGAATCATGTCCAGAAATCACTCCACCAAGGCATGCCGAGGTAAAGCAACAGTGGTGGGGTGAAGAACTCGATAGGAAACGTAAGAAGGTAAGAAAAGCCCTAAATAGGGCCATGAATACCTCAATGGATGAAGACTGGCTACTATATAAGAAAGGTAAGTCTGAATACAAAAAATGGATCAGGTATCGACGCTCGACTGGGTGGCGTAAATTCTGTGGCAACATAGAAACTGCGAACAAGCAAATAGGATAAGGAATATTCTAGCTAAACAGAACACGTCGGGATCCATGTCTCTAAAGAAATCCGACGGTAGCTACTCAACACCGCCGGATGAAGCCCAACGCATCCTAATTCAAACGCACTTCCCAGGTTGCTGCGTAACCCAGGAGGCAAACCGGCATGACGACATACCGACACCAACAGTAGAAGACTGGAATTTAGCACAGAGAGTGTAACGATGGACAAAATCCATTGGGCCATTCACAGTTTCCTCCCCTATAAGGCGGCAGGACCTGACGGCATATTCCCGGCACTCCTACAGTGGGGGGGGGGGTAAAGCCCTAATAGTCAGACTTGTTGCCATAATGAGAGCCTGTCTGGCTCTTAAATATGTTCCTAGGGGATGGAGGGAAGTGAAAGTCACATTTATACCCAAACCAGGTAAGAGCGATTACACTGACCCTAAATCCTACAGGCCCATTAGCCTCACATCCTTTCTCCTAAAGACGATGGAGAGGATGTGTGAAAGGGAATTAAGGGGGTCGGTGCTAATGAACTTACCACTACACGACAAGCAACACGCCTACAGTCTAGGCAAATCAACAGAATCGGCACTTCATCAGGTAATTACAAAGATTGAAGAGGCCATCCAAAACAAAGAAATATGTCTAGGTTCCTTCATAGATATAGAAGGTGCTTTTGACAGAACGAACTTCTCCAGCATAAAAGGTGGTAGACATAAAGTTGAACCGGCACTGATCGACTGGATAGTTTGCATGCTCAGTAAACGAATAATAAAGATTGCTGGTGAATCTCAACCAATCCAAATTAAGAAAGGCTGCGCGCAGGGTGGGGTTCTCTCACCTCTCCTGTGGAATATGATCATTAATGAACACATCAGCAAATTAAATACTAATCACTTCTATACAGTAGGTTATGCTGATGACCCGACAATACTGGTCTCGGGAAAGACAGCAAGCATAGTGTGCGACCTGACCCAAGCGGCTCTCCGTATAGTGGAGAGATGGTGCAGGGAATACTACTTAACCGTCAATCCAAATAAAACGGTTTTTGTAATGTTCACACCAAAACGAATGCTGAATAACTATCATCTTCCAAGTCTTTCCAGCACAAAACTCCAGCTATCCTCTGAGGTAAAATATTTAGGTCTTACCTTGGACAGCAAACTTAACTGGAATAAACACATAGAAAACAAAATCAACAAAGCTAGTATAACTTTCTGGCAATGCAGAAACATGATTGGCAAAAGATGGGGACTGACGTCAAAAATCATACTGTGGCTTTACAAAACTGTAATTCGGCCCATGATCACATACGGCGCTCTGGTATGGTGGACCAAGACAAATGAAGCCACCACAATTAAGAAGCTTCAGCGCTACCAGAGACTGGCATGTATGGCTGCCACAGGCTGCGTAAGAACTACGCCAACAGCAGCCTTGGAAGCGATGCTGGAGCTAACTCCGCTTCATCTACATATACAACAAGAAGCGACTTTAGCTGCCATCAGACTCAAGACCCTAAATCTTTGGAGTAAGAATAGTGTCCCTCATACAGGCATAATTGATAGAATTCACTCAGAAATTCCTATCCTACAAGCCAAATACGATAGGATTCCTAAACAATTTGTTTTCGATAAGAAATACAAGATACAATTAAATGAAAACAGCCAGCCGGAAGGATTAAGCCCAAAAGAGCTTAGAGTTTTCACCGATGGTTCTAAAACAAATGAAGGTGTAGGTTCTGGAGCTTTCTCTGAAGACCTCAATATTCACATATGCACACCGCTGGGTACCTATAACACGGTCTTTCAGGCGGAATGTATGGGTATCATTCAAGCGGCCATAGCAATAGACGCTAGGAAGGTTAATGACTTCCCCATCAGAATACTGACCGACAGTAGGGCGGTACTACAAGCTCTGAGTTGCAATGGGGTGAACTCGGGACTAATATATGAATGCCATCAACGATTAAATGAGGTATGTAAAAACAACAATGTGACTCTGCAATGGATAAAGGGACACAGTGGATCCAGAGGCAACGATGCAGCGGACGAACTGGCCAGAAGAGGATCGGCTCTGGCCACTATAGGGCCGGAACCAATCATACCAATCCCCTTTGGTAACGTTCGTTCACTGGTACGTAGACACTTCACTAATCAACACGCTCAGCTTTGGAAAAATCTAGTAGACTGTAGACAAGCTAGGGAGGCCCTACCTGTAATAAACAATCGCTTAACCAAAGTTTTAATGAGACTGAACAAGCCGCAGATCAGGATAGTAACAAGTGCTATCACAGGACACGGCACCTTTAACAAACATTTATTTACTATAGGTGTTACAGATAGTCCCCTGTGCAGGGCATGTATGGGGGAGGAAGAAACGTCGGCCCACGTGCTACCGAAATGTCCGGAGGTCGCTACGTACAGGGCTAAACATCTCGGCACGCCGGGATCACTCCTCGAAGTTGCATGCAACATCAAGGGACTGTTGAGCTTCTTCGAGGAGATCTCATGGCTCGAATAATCACATTATTCCTGCCCACACGCAAAATACGCGCATAAACGTGGAGTTGCGGAAAACAGCCCGTCGCAAACTAAACTAAACTAAACTAGTGGCGCCACCCTTATTTAAAGGTTTTTATGGACACTTTTTAATACACAGTCGGTACTCCTTACTTCTACACTCTATATAATATCAGGGTTATGAAAGAAATTTAAATCACGCTATCAAAGTTATGAAATGTTGCGGTATAGGATATATGAAATAAATTTTTGGCTAAAAGACAATGTAAGTCAAGTCATGGTGCTTTCCCGACAAGCGATAGAACATTGGTATAATATAATGAATTGAATTTTTGTAACAATGAACATTTTGCAATTTCCCATTATTCTATTAATTATACGAAATAACACCGAACCAAGTTGAACGCCCTAAAGTGTACTTTCGGTAATTTATAATCCCAACTCCATCTACTAGAGCGAAGAGAAACTTCCTCGTTTCGTCACCAAATAATTTATAGAGTGGCTCGTCTGTATACTGTACATATATAAATAGTATATTATCTATGGATATTGGATAATGCTCTATATAGTATATTATGTATGGATAATATACTATATAGGGCAGGCGGCAGGTGTATAGTGTTCGTCTTCGGTATCACCATTGTTGCGCAAATGTAGACTGCTACACTTATAATGAAGACTAATAATCGCTACCAGATGTCGCTAGTTGTAGACTGAGATGAAGTTTTTGTTATACACAATGTCTTTTGACAAGTTGCAATTATAAAACATTAACCCTTACATTTTCCTAATAAATTAACTTCCCGCCATCTTAGTCTATCAAATATTTCACTTCATTTCTAATGGCGCAGCCCTGGTGGCAAAATAGTCGTGGATGTAAAGAAGGAAATAATGTGATTTTCTTTAAAGATAATAGATGTCCTCACTGTAC
>CAJQZP010000845.1:0-115000 GCA_907164705.1 Parnassius apollo
TTATATCACAGTTGTTATCAGGAAGATGCTGCTGCCCATCCCCCTGTCTGTCTCCCTCTGTCGCCTCTTACGACACTCACGGTAAGATATAGGGTAGTGGATATTCTCAACCGCCACTACACGGCAAATTTAAAATATAATATACAAATAATATAAAAATTTAATATAGCAGTAGCAAACACGAAAAAGTTAAGTGAAATCGCAATTAATCTATCTCATATACGTCCTCCTTTATACATTGATTTAATTTAATAAGATATAATGTTGTTATACAATAGACAGTTATATCATAATTTAACAGAAAACTGGGAGGTTATTGGGAATATTTCAGCAAAAAATTAACATGATGTCTTAAGTAGTAAAAATAGGTCTTCCTGGCGACTTTGTCCGTGTGAAAATTATCACGAATGCATTGTTATTATTGTTATTATTCTTCCATACTATTATTCTTTATAATATCATCGATCAGCCAGAGAAACCCCGTCCATATCAGTGCAGTCATTTCAAACATTAACCGGAACAAACAGATAGACAGAAAGACAGACAGGCAGACATACAAAGATTAAAAAAAAATTTTTTTGACTACCGTTTATACTTTCATTCAAATTAAGTCTTATTTTTAAATTACAGACAAATTAATTTTTGTTTATTTATTTTAGTTAATTGCCACTCTAAAAATTAATAAAAAAATTGTTGGCAATATATAATACTTTTGTATCTGAAACTTAAAACTGTTTGGTTTATTAAATCACAGCTGCATGGAGCATTTTGATATATATCTTTGATAAGAGCTGTACGTTCCAGAAAAATTAAAGGTTTTGCCAAGCAAAGTCTGTGTCTTAAGGTTTTGAGTGGACTGTTTATTCACAAGACGCTGGTCTTATTCGGCATGAAAGACCACTAACTTGCATGTACAAATACTATTCAGATTTAAATTATACCTTTCATCTTTATTAGTACTGTAGCAGAGCTTAACTCTGCTCTGATTAGGTTACAAACCAGTCTAAAAAGTTAAAGAACAAGTTGCTAGTAGAGTTGGGCCGATTAGCCGCCGACTAATCGGTGAAGCCGATTAATCGGCCTATTTGTAGTTACCGATTAGTCGGCGATTCATCGGCTAAAACCGCCGATTAATCGGCTTTTTATTTTGTTAATTTCAGCAAAGATTTTTCGTGTTTAAGTGCGGCTACATCGATATGAAAAAAAGCTTTAAATTTAAGAAAAGAATAGTTTCTCTCCCATGCGTAAAATCATGTCAGATTTATATGTAGGTAAATCAAATAAATAATGAAATAAGTAGGTTCATACATACTTTTTATTGAGAAATTTGTCCTGCATGTTTTAATGTTAATTATTCTGGACATAGGAACTTTGGTAAAAAAAAAAAAGAATCTGAAGTAGCTATTTAAATTTAAAACTAAACAAAAACCTAAGTACTTACTTAGGTTTTTGTTTAGTTTTAAATTTTTTTGAATTCTACTTTTTAACTTTCTCTGATCGTAATGCAAAGTAGTAACACAACAAAATAAAATATTAATAATGATATTCTTAATAAACTATAAAATTTTTAGTCTTTTCCTTTACATAACAAAAAAAAACTTAATTCTTGAATAAACATTGTTTAACTACACGCATCTAGATTTTTAAAAGAAAAAATAGAACAATACATGTTTCTGTACTTAAAACTAAATTGTTATTGTATTTGGACTAAAAGTTAAATTAAAATAAATTTTCATTTTCTGTACTTAAATTACAATAAATTGTTTTTTTCCTGTAATGTTATTTAAAAAAAAGAATCTCTAATCAACGAATGAGACCTACATTTCCCGAACGCCGCAGAAACAGGGATCGTCTGGGCCGATTAATCGGCCATTTCTTAACCGTTTAATCGGCCAATAGGCCAAAGTACTAATCGGTCCAACTCTAGTTGCTAGTAAAAATCAGTATATTATGTGATTTTACTGTATTACAAGTACAAAATATTTAATAAAGATTGTGTAGTATTAATATAATAAACAAATTATTTTGATGTTATTTTCTAATTCTATAAGAGAAAGTTTGTTGTGATATTTAGTTTAAAAAATTAACATTGTTTTTATTTCTTGTCATATAAAACGCACACTTAGATGAAGTATTCTACGGTTCACTCGGTTAACACTTTATCACTATTTAATTGAAATGATCTACCAAAAGTTAAAGTGGTAAGAAATGGTTTAAATGTTGTTGTTGTATGTACTTTTGAACTGAACGGATAAGAAACCAGCTCGTTTTTAAGAGAAAATCTATTAGAAAGAAAGAAAGAAGATTAAATCATAGTATATTAATTGTTTTTTTTTTAATATTTCGTGATCTTATCTACATAGTGTAAAATGTTTTACTGCTTCAATAGTCTAGTGGACGTAAACTTGATTTCTGTTCATGGTTCAGGGTCGGACTTAAATCAATTATTGGATTTTTGTCCAGAAATTTTCAGTGGCAGACCGGAGTTAGAAAGTAGGCGGTGCCGTTTGTACCGCGCATATCTTTCCGGTCGTGTCGGAGCACCGTTTCATTGGACTATGAGAATGCACCTGTGCTTGCGCCTGCATTTGACACTATAATCCTACCTGCGCGGACAGCTATTATCCGTTTTGAAAATGGCTGCCATGACAATAACCGTGAAATTCGGTCAGAAAGATATATTTACTACATATTATTATTGTGATTAAAATGTTTCATGTTATACAAAAGTAAGAACTTAATTATTATTTAAAAACAAATAACCTGAACAAAGATATTTAGCTTAAATATCATATCACAGACAGACGATGAAAAACTTGACAGAACTCTGGGTACATTTCTAGTGGTGGTGAAATCGTGACCGCTTATGTTTGAGACGTACTCACACACAATCTTTTTTTAATAAACCATAAAAGTTATGGTTACACACTATTTGAGATGTTTAACCGTGTAGTGGTGGTGTAATAATACCCACTACCCCACACCATCCCGTGGGTATAGTAACAGGCGACAAAAGAAAACTGAAACAAGAGATGAGCGGCAGCACCTTCCTGATCACAACTCAGCTCAATGTTATAAAAAGAACTGCGGTTGCAAACCCACCTGCAAAGCGTGGCAACTATGGTAAATTTCCCCCCTAACAAGAAATACTACCTCGAAAGCCGAACGTATGCATAAGTCTCCCCCCTCAAGGAGGCTTATTTTCAGCTGTAGACTTTTATAGGCTGTAAAGAACGGATGGATATTGTGTGCGGGAGTGCATGTTCTTATAATAAATTTGCATGATTTCGGTTTGGTTTTAGCGTCACTTGAAATGTACACTGCGCTTTGTCTGTCTTTCTTTGTTGGTCTGTGATATTTATATCAAATAAATAAAAATTAATATTTGTTTGTTTATTTCAATCATCTTCTATGGGTTCTCCTATACCATTAATCCGATTACGGTGACACATTGATGAGTTAAAATGTGCGTGCTCGTAAAGTTTTGTGACATAAAAGACACATTGACATAGACATAGACATAGACATGCATTTATTCAGCAACTTACACTCATACAGTTTTGATACAGAAAATAAAATAATACATAAAAACATCAAAGATAAAAGTAAATAACAAAAACAGTCATAAAATGATCCAATTGCAAGAGTGATGTGATGCTGAAAAGGGCACTGACTTAACATAATGCTATCGCAGGATTGCGGTAGCGTTGGTTTTCAGAAATGCCCATTGAGGTTGGACTCGCCAGCGAGGATAGTATGTTCGCTTTATTTCTATTTTCGAGAAAGATGTTATCAAAATAATAAAATAAAATAATGGTAATGGAAAAGGATGGGAACTTTACTTATGCAGTAGGTATATATAGATGTATATAATAAATAATATAATGAGAATTTACAATAAAACAATATAGATATTTATATTATACTATGAAAATATAATGCAGCTATTTTATCCGCCCTAAATGTTAACGTGACAAAAATATTATTTTACTTTTCCCTTGAAAAGGCTGATCGTATTTAGTTGGCGAATAGGTGGTGGCAAGTTGTTCCAGCATTTAGTAGCTGCATATCGGAAACTACCACGGAATGCTGCCGTTGTGTGTTTTGGTATTGAAAGGACATTTGATTTTGTTCGAATGTCCTTAAAATTACCGTCCTTGCGCCATTTTAGTTTTTCTAATAGATACCCGGGCTTTTTGTTTTGAAAGACACCGAACATTATTGTTGCTAAATGTAGTGCTCTTAATTGGGACATTCTTAATAACTTTGATTTATTTAAATAGGGACTGACGTGCGTTCGTGGGGGAATGTGGTGTATATACCTGGCACAAGCATTTTAGATCCTCTGAATTATTCGGTCAGTTTTCGAAAGTAGTCTTGGTCCATATACCGTATCGGCATAGTTTAGCCTGGAGAGTACAAGGGAGTTGCAAAGCTTAATGCGCAGATCTTCACTCAAAAAGTCACGTATTCGGTATAATACTTTTAGTCTGTAAAAGCAAATACGTGCGATCTCGATCACGTGTCTCTCAAAGCGAAGCGCGTCATCCATAAGCAATCCCAGATTCTTAGCTTCAGTCACACGATTTATCTTCTCCCCGAGGACACACAGATCAGGATTATTTGCAACTATTCGATTTATCTGTCGCTTTGATCCCAATACTATGTATTTTGATTTTTCTGGATTGAGTACAAGAGTGTTGGCTTCTGACCACTGGGCGATTTTCGTTAGATCTCTATTTAAGTTCACATAATGATTTCTTAAATTTACGCGAACACTACACATTGAATAAAACTAAATTTACGGATTTTATCGCGTTTATTTCACTACTTTTACTTATTTTTTAATTCCCGACGTTTCGGGTGCTTTACAGCAACCATGGTCACGGGGGGGGACTGAGCTGTTTGACGTCCCAATGTCATAGTTAGTCCGGCTACCTTCAGTTTTTTGAATATTAATTTTTGGTCCGATTTACGCAAAACGAGCTTATAGTATCATGAAGTCTTGCAGTGGTATGCTTAGATTTGGGTTTAATTTTGTTAATTATAGGATCCCAAGCAGGTGGCAGCACCCATCCATCTTCTCTATTGAAATTTGGATGTTTTTTAATTTCAATAGCCTCGCGTATCATCCTTGGTAGGAATCGGTGTTCTTTTGCGAGAATTTGTGGTTTATCAAAACGACTGTAATGGTGGGGACGATCTTGAACATATTCGCAGACTGCAGACTTCCCGGAGCGTCGGTGCTTCACGTCAGCTATATGTTCTTTCACGCGGGTTTTTATGGATCTTTTTGTTTGACCTATGTAAGTTATTCAATCTCTATTTAAGTTATTAACAGCCCAGTTAGTTTGACTTGGTACAAAGGAAAGATATACCTGCAAATCGCATACATATACATATGATATTTACAGTTCTGAATGGATGTACTAATATCTGCTATATACAGTATGAATAAAAGAGGGCCTAGTATGGATCCTTGTGGAACTCCTCTCGTTACAGGACAAGGACTTGATAGAGTATGTGTACCATCTTTTTTAATTATTTTAACCAACTGCATGCGATCATTTAGATAACTGGAGAACCACTTGATTGCGGTTGGATCGAATCCATAATAGGAAAGCTTGGACAATAATAATTCGATGTTAAGAGACTCGAAAGCTCGTGAGAAATCAAGTAGTGTCGTGATTGTTCCTTCACCTATATTTTGAGATGCTAAAATATTGTCCACTACGTCTAATAGTGCTGTTGTCGTGCTGTGATGCTTTCTAAAACCCGACTGCAGTTTTGGTAGTATGTGATTACTCTCCATGTACGCTTCAAGCTGTGTACATACTACTCTTTCCAGTATTTTCGACAAGCAGGGTAGGATGCTGATAGGGCGCAGGTCTTTGAAATTTATAATGCTATTGGTTTTTGGAATTGGTGTAACCAAAGCGGTTTTCCAGACGTCAGGGAAATAAGACGTGGTTATCAATCTGTTAACTATCGCGGTGATTACTTTTAGCGTGTAAGGTAGTGTTAAAACAACCATATCCAGGCATATGCCGTCAGCGCCCAAAGCGCTTGACTTAAGTGAATTAATTATTTTGGCTATTTTGTTTTCGTCTGTAACACTTAACTTAAATGTTGAAGAGCAAAATCGATGGGAGCTAAAGAAAACATGTTCTGAATCGGGTGCTGAATCATTTCCAGGTATATTGCAAAAGTGAGAATTAATAAAATCCAGATCGGTGAGTTGGTCAGGAATTTCATAGTCTCTAGATTTTTCTGATATGTTTATAGTCCGTTTAAGATTGATCCAAAGAGCTTTAGAATTAGTTAAATTGCGGTTTATATGTTGATTAAAATAGGCCTGTTTTTCGCGGTATAACGCTGAGTTTACAGCATGCTTAAGTTCTTTGTAATAACTTTTATGCTTCTCTAATCTAGTTAAGCGAAAACGATTATGTGCTTCATTCCGCAGTTTTATAATTTCTCGAATAGTAATATCTCGAATAGTTGTAGTACAAGCCGCCCATAGATAGCTACACAATGTTGTTATTATTTTATTATTTAGGTCGCAAGATTTTCACAGTTCATGATGGTATATTTGTTTAATGCCAGCATCAAGCTAACTATTTTACGTACGGATTAATTATAACGATTGTAATATCAATTGAAACTTTCGATGGTTTGTTAAAAAAAAACTCCGTAGCCAGACAAGATAATTCACTCATTTATAAATTTATTAATTTTATCAAATTAATAAAGAGCAACAAAGCGAGAGAGATATCAAAAGATTATTATTTTTTAACTTTGATGTATAGATTTTTCAAGTTTAATGCTTGAAGTAATAATGTGAGTAAAAAAATTAATGTGTTTTAAATAATAGGTCGAGGAAAACATTTCTTCGTATTTTATTTGCATAAAATTGAAGTAAACTCTCTTTGATTGTACTGTTTGTATCCGTCTAGTTATAATATCACTAAATAAATTACATTAAAAAAGGAGAAAATAAAAAATATAAAATAAGAAAACACTCTCTCGCCATTTCTCAACTGTTTTTCCGTCTGCCAAAATGATTGAATTTAACGAAGAAACTTCTGAAGTTGTATTTCAAAAAATCACCGTGTAGTGGCGGTTAAGAATATCCACTACCCCATATCTTCCCGTGGGTGTTGTGAAAGGTGACAGAGGGAAACAGGCAGGAGATGGGCAGCAGCATCTTCCTGATAAAAGAAAAAAACTGCGGTTGCCGACTCGCTCGCCAAGCGCGGCAACTATTGCAATATAGCCCCATGAACATTTACACAAAAAGACGGCCCCCAGTGCCCGGCGGCCCCGCTATTCCTGGCTACGGTGGCGACCACGGTAACGGCGGGGCAGGGGGTGGTAAGAATCTCCGGTGGAGGTTCGGTTGCCACCTTCGTAGGTCGTCGTCGACTCGACCGGGCAACATAATACGCACGCACCTTGAGGACTGCCGAGAAGATCCTGGAGCTGGAAGAAGAGATAGACAAGTTGCGCTGGAATATTATAGGAGGTAGAGCATCGAGCCTAAGGTTGCCGAAGTCTAATTCCCCGGTCGAACCTTAAACCTATTATGCGAGATATTAATCAAAGTGTCTATATGAAGTGTTATAAATCGTCGAAATGCTTCTACGCTTATATAACGACGACTATAGCGCGCGGTACAATGCACTCGCTCTTCCCTAAAACGAACTATTATTTGCCAACATTGATGAAAGGAATCCTGCTTGATTAGGAGAAAACAAATTGGAGCGGGTTAAAACACAATTATATCAAGCAGGCAATATTATTAGGAATATTCACTCACCGGGGTGTTTCTTCTATGCTGTTGAGAACTATAGCTGCGACTTCTGGAACTTCTTCTAGAACTATTTTTCACACGGGGTGAGGCGGGTTTCCTGGAGCTCGACTGCTTCCAGGCTAAAGCGGTTCTACTAGCGGTGTGGTTCCAACAACGAGCGCGGCGGGAAGAGGCTGCGCGTCGGTCGCGCGTGCCTTTTATACCTTCGGTTGCGATGATTACGTGATATTCTAGAATCATCTTCTTTCCCCTCCCACCCCACCACCCCGATGTGTCGATAGGAGGGTATGAATGATATCGTTTTGGAAAGGGATAAGCGATTTGGCAGCCTACCGTCAAAGTAAATAAATACGATTTTCCGCGCAACCATCTCCCCCCGCCATTGATGGATTTCTTTCAAAAAATAACTAACACAACTAGAGCTAAGATCAAACTAACAAAATAACTAACTAACGCTAAGATTACCTAAATTCAACAACAATTTCTAATCTAGAAAGCTAATTTAAATTATGGAAGAGGCAGGGGGCACAAACGGACAACAGGATGCAGGTAAGACCCAACCGTGGTCTTAACGCGAGCTACCCTAATTACTCCGTCGGAACCGGGAAAGACCTCTTCGACAATTCCTAACGGCCAGTGGGGAGGCGGCGTATTCTCTTTGGTGAGCACAACTACAGTTCCTACAGCTAAAGGCTCAGTTGCTGTGTTCCATTTTTGCCGAGACTGCAAAGTATGCAAGTATTCCATCCTCCATCGTTTCCAAAACGATTGCACTAACCGGTCTAATAATTTGTGGCGTGCGGAAATACTAAGTCTGTTCTCATCCATATCTACGGCGGGCAAATACTTTAAAGGCGTTAAATTTAAAAAATGTGCTGGAGTTAGAGCCAGCGGCTCCGAGGTGTCACTAGACAACGTACAACAAAGTGGGTGGCTATTCATTACGCATTCAATTTGAGCGAGCACCGTACTTAGCTCTTCGAAGGACAAAATTTGATCTCCTATTACTCGGTATAAGTGACTCTTTAGACTCTTAATATTAGTCTCCCAATTGCCCCCAAAATGACTCGCGGCTGGGACGTTCAAAGACCACTCAATGCGGTTCTCGGCTAGAATGTGAGCGAACTCCGAATTATAGTACTTGCTAGCAGAGCTCTTGTAGTTCTGATAAAATACGTTTTGCACCGACGTAGTTCGTACGGTTATCCGAATATAATTTACTTACAGGGCCACGGCGGGATAGAAATCTTTTAAATGCACCCATAAAGCCTGCTGTGCTTAGATCACCAACGAGTTCTATATGCACCGCTCGAGTAGTCAGACATACGAAAATGCAGACGTAAGCCTTTGTGGATCTTATACCACGCCCGCGAGTGAGCGTGACCTTAAACGGACCAGCGAAATAAGACCCGGTGTGCGTAAAGGGCTTTACTGATTGTATTACTCTACAAGATCTAAGTTCCGCCATTTCCGGAAATGACGGCTTGGGGCGTGCCCGAAAGCAAGCTATACATCTGTGCACCCGATTGCGTATTAAACTACGTGCAGAAAAAATCCAATAATTCTGACGCAAGATCGACATCAGCAAGTCGGGGCCAGCGTGCGAATTCAATGTATGATGGTAATCGACTAATAAATTCGTGATATGGTCTTTGCGCGGTAAAACTATAGGGTGCCGTTGGTCGAAACTCAACTGCGAGTTGGACAAGCGTCTACCTACCCTTACAATCCCATCCTGAAAAATGGCTTAAGGCGTTGAAAGGCGCGACTACAAGCTCTATTCGATTGTAATCTTGCAATTTCTTCAGAGAAGTGTGCACGTTGAAGTTCACGTAATACTAGCGACTCGGCATAGTTGTAATCGGACGCTAAGACATACGAACGTAGCGGTAAAAGCTTCGCGAATCGACAAACGTAAATTACGCTACGCAATAATTTCGACTAAAAGGACAAGCAATGATTAGAGAAACCTCGCTCGAAACGTTCGCCACTAGAGCGTGTCTCTTCTCTTCCGGCGGTTGTGACAGTGACGAAGGTTCGAAATCGGTTATTGGCCATTGCGAGGGATCCAAGTGAACCCAAGAAGGTCCGTGGAATCAAAGCGGGTGGTCCATTATTTGCATCGGCGTGAGTCCACGGGATAGACAATCAGCAGGGTTTTCCGTACCGGACACGTGATAAAAGTTCCGCGTTTCTAACTCGTCTTGGATCTTGGCCACTCGGTTCGCGATAAACGTATCCCAACGGTGGGGTTAAGAATGAACCCAGCATAAGGCGACGGTGGAGTCGGAAAAGGCAAATATCCTTTCTATGTGAACTCTATCCCTACATGCGCTGATAACTGCGGTAATAAGTTTGGTGAGTACTAATATTGCGCAAAGCTCTAAGCGCGCCAGAGAGACAACCTTACGGGGGGAGACTTTCGACTTAGAACTAATGCGGCTAATCGAATTTCTACCATTATTCTGAACATGGAAATATATAATAAATAATTGACCCGATTTCATGAGCCTTATAACCTCGGCGGTGGTTAGGATGGCCTCCTCCACGCTATCGACCGAGTATACAAAATCATCCATATATAAACCGCTCTCAATTGCCCTCTTAGCTTTAGGGTAAGAGGGACCTTCATCGTGGGCGAGCTGTTTCACCGTGCGTAACGCATGAAATGGGCTCGACTTTAAACCAAAACAAACGCGGTTAAATTCAAACACTATTAGAGGTTCCTTTGGGTCAAAACAATATAAAATGCGTTGGAATCTACGGTCGCATTCACGGACCCCTATGCAAAGAAACATTTGGCGAATATCGGCGGATAGTGCTATACTAAACAAACGAAAATTGGCTATTATATTAAATAAACTGCCCTGTTAATTTTGCCCACTATAGAGGATATCGTTAAGCGACAGGTGAGTGCTAGTTTTAGCACTAGCGTCGAGCACTACACGTAACTTAGATGTAAGTTTGTCCTCCCTAATGACCCCGTGGTGTGGTATGAAATACGACGGTGTTTCTTCGTAGTTATCTAATTTCGAAGCCACAAGTGATATGTAACCTTCTCTTATATATTCGTTAATGACGCCGTCATAAGCTTCCTTTAACTGGGGTGAAGCGAGCATCCTACGCTCCAAGCTGTAGAAACGTTTTTCCGCCATTTGACTCGAATCGCCGAGAGATAAAACATCTCCTTTAAAGGGTAGCGCTACACTATATCTACCGTCGCGATCACGAACGGTCGTGCGGACGTAAATTTCCTCGCATAATCTGTCATCTGAGCTAGCTATGGGTGGGACGTTCACCTCCTCCATCTCCCAAAATTTGCGGACTAACGACTCGAGCGGTTCAACAGCGATACCACAATAAGAGGTTGCCGAAATACTATCTATGATGGGGGCGGAGCCAATGATAACGTAGCCCAATACGGTTTCCAGTGCGTAAGGCGCGGTATGCGAGGAGTTGCCCCTGACCTTATTGTTTAGCAAAAGATGAGGGAAAAGCGATGCTCCAATGAGCATGTCTATGTTTCCAGGAACGGCGTAAGTGTCGTCCGCTAGAGTCAAATTTTTAAATTCAATCATTGCGGAGGTGTAAACCGAAACGGTTGGCCGTTCAGTGACCCTATCCACTACTAGTGCATTTATATCAAAGTTAACATTACGATCTATTCGAGAATAAAATTTTAAATTTATATCCCTGGGTAGCTTTACTAGTACCTCCGATGCCTTTGACTACAGGACATGAAAGTGACCTATTTATTACTAAGCCTAAGCGCTGACAACATTGTCGCGTTATAAAGCTATTTTGGGCTCCGCTGTCCAGCAGTGCACGGACGCTTTGTTCGTTTCCACGCGAATCCCTAACCAAAATACGCGCCGTACCCAGTAACACGGTTGAAGGAGGTTGTGCTCCCATATTCGCCAATGAGCACAGAGCGACATCACCAGGTTGACCGCTAGAATCGTTGACTTTAGTAGGGGTGAATTCCTTATCCGCTTTACTTGACGCCGCTATGTTGCTATTTTCAAAATGTAATAGCGTGTGATGTTTCCTGGTGCACTTGCTACATACGGAACTCGAATTGCATTTTGCAACTAAATGCTTATCACTTAAGCAGTTCAGACATAGGTTGTTTGTCTTCACTAATTTATAACGTTCGCTTGGTGAATGTTTACGAAAAGTCGCACAATTATATAAATTACCGTGTTTATCTTTACATACGATGCAAGCATGCTGAAGTGATGCTGACGTAGCGGTTACGTAAGTTAACGACCCTGCTATTTTAGATGTTTGAGTCTGTCTACGGTCGACGCACCATTTAATCTCCTGTTTAACGTTCGGAGAGCGCTGCATCACCTTTATTTGATCTCGCACGATCGATGCTAATGAATGAAAGGAAGGCATCTCCGAGCTACGATGCTCCATTTCAAACGCACGCACGGTGTCGGGGTCTAATTTCTTTAGTGCAATATGGAGAAACACCACGTCCATAAGGTCATTAAATTTCAAATTTTTAAGTGCAGCCACCGATGCCACAAATTTATCTAAAAACTGCTCTAAGCCGTTGATGTTCGCGAATGATATAGGTTTAAGATCGAATATCTGGTTCAAATATTCGGAAGCTAACATTCTCCTATCTTCATATTTAGTTTTAAGCGTTTCGAATATTAACAAGTAATTGTTTGCTGTAGGTGTAAAACCCGAGCAAATTAACTGTGCCCTGCCACTAAGTTTACTAATTAAATAATATAATTTTTCAGCGTCCGATAACGATGGGTTATTGTGTATATTGTTTTGAAAACTACTGAAGAAGAAGGGCCATGTCTTAATATCACCACTGAATACCGGAATATCTATTGGCGGCAACCTAATTGAGTCACGTGGACATACCTGTATTTTCGGCTTTGCTTCGTTTTGAGATTGTAAGAGTTTCGCCGTTCTTTTCACGCGACACAACATATCTTCAAATGCTAGAAGCGGTTGGTAGTTCACTATGTATTTCGGGTCGATTTTTAATTCCAAATGATTAATTTGGTCTAATATTCTTTCGTAATCCGTCCGCAAAGAATCCACCGTTTCAGTTTCATTCAAAAAAAAATTTTCCGCACTGCTTCTACATTGATGTTTTTTATGTGATCACTAATACTTTGTATACGTGAAAAAAGTATGTCCCTCTTGGCATAAAGCGTTTTAATTTTAATTTCATTTCCACTAACTGCCATTTTAAATTATTATAATAAAGTTATATTAATCGCAATTAATCTCACAACGCACAAATAATGAAGGATGGACACTCGTATGCCGTATTACGTAATTAAATCGAACACTTGTTACGCGTGTCGCTCGCTAAACTCAATATTTTTATCAAAATTGTCGGGTAAGCGTACCAAACGGTTACGATTACACTGTTTCAATTATTTAAGCGACAAATAAGCTTTAAATTTAAACCAAATACAAACACTATTTAAATGAATAATTCTGTTTGCGAGTACCTAACCAAAATTTAAATTTAAACGAACACTATTTAATACTATTCCATAAATTAGAGTGCATTATCTAAATAATTAATTTAATAATTCGACCAGAAATTGGTTGAACGACTACTAAACACCGGTCCAAATCCTGCCGAAGTGACCATAAAATGTTGGAGCGTCGAGCCTAAGGTTGCCGAAGTCTAATTCCCCGGTCGAACCTTAAACATATTGTGCGAGATATTAATCAAAGTGGACTGTATCTTCGACATGCTTCTACGCTTATATAACGACGATTATAGCGCGCGGTACAATGCACTCGCTCTTCCCTAAAACGAACTATTATTTGTCAAATTGATGAAAGGAATCCTGCTTGATTAGGAGAAAACAAATTGGAGCGGGTTAAAACACAATTATATCAAGCAGGCAATATTATTAGGAATATTCACTCACCGGGGTGTTTCTTCTCTACTGTTGGGAACTATAGCTGCGACTTCTGGAACTTCTTCTAGAACTATTTTTCACACGGGGTGAGGCGGGTTTCCTGGAGCTCGACTGCTTCCAGGCTAAAGCGGTTCTACTAGCGGTGTGGTTCCAACAACGAGCGCGGCGGGAAGAGGTTGCGCGTCGGTCGCGCGTGCCTTATATACCTTCGATTGCGATGATTACGTGATATTCTAGAATCATCTTCTTTCCCCTCCCACCCCACCACCCCGATGTATCGATAGGAGGGTATGAATGATATCGTTTTGGAAAGGGATAAGCGATTTGGCAGCCTATCGTCAAAATTAAATAAATACGAATGGTTTTCCGCGCAACCAATAGGTTTATCCGAGGTCCGAAGAGAGGGGGAGGACGCGGTGATTCTCGAATCCGGCAACTTGTTCTATCAACGGGAGTGCGACCATCTTTCCCAAGGAGGTGTTAAATTTATCGTCCACAAGTCACTCGTTAACAACGTTGTAAAGATTGGGAGTGTATCGACGAGGGTTGTGTACCTTATAGTCAGAATCACCAAACAGTATTCGATGAAGGTCATACAGGTTTACGCACCAATGTCGTAAGGTCCCGATGAGGAGGTAGAGGAAATGTATGAGGATATTCCTAGAGCCATGCGTTCCTTCAAATCTTACTATACGGTGTTAATGGGAGACTTAAACGCAAAACTAGGCATAACGGTGAGCTGAAGGTAGGGAAATTTAGGTTAGGGCAATGGAACTCAAGGGGCCATATATATATTCCTAAAACTTTTATTGTGGTGTCGTCCAGAGTTTGTTTTGACAGGTTATAGCCCACGCGTTGTTTGTTAATCGTGTCTGTGGTCAACGATATCGTTTCGTTCTTACGTTGCCATTGATGTTGGACATTTGATTTAGTTGTTAATTTTTGGTATTTATCAATATGTTTATTTTTCCTTCATTGTATTTAGTTGTTTCGCGTTTATCTAAAGTTTCCATGCAATTCTTGTAATCAAATGTCGATAAAACCGTCTTTAATTCACTGGACGAATTGTCTATGGTTTTGTTTATGAAACATAGATCGGTACGTTTTTGCTGAATCACCATTATTAACAACTTTCTACTTGCCTGATTTAAGATCTTAGCGCTTTCACGAATGTCTTTTTTAGTAGATATCTTGACACACGTAGGAATGAGATTATGATCACTGCATCTCTTCAAGAAATTTAAAACTGTTATGTATCTTGCGCGCTTGGTCTTTAGATCTTCTAATCGGCGTATTTTATTTGCTATTTCCAGTCCGTGATTGTGATTGTGGTCTCTCATATATAGGGCTAACAAAGACATCAATTAGAACCCGCGTAAAAGAACACATCTGACGTGAAGCATCAATGTTCCGGGAAGTCTGCAGTTTGCGTTCATATCCTAGATGGCCCCAACCATTACATCAGATTTAATAGACCACAAATCTTCGCGAAAGAACATCGATTCCTACCAAGGATGATACGTGAGGCTATTAAAATTAAAAAAAAAACATCCTAAATTCAATAGAGAAGGAGGCTGGGTACTACCACCTTCTTGAGATCCTATAATTAATAAAATTAAAACTAAACCCAAGCATACCACTGCAAGACTTCAAAACACAGTTAGTTCATTCTGCGTAGATCGGACCAAAGACAATAATTAAAAAGCTGAAGGTACTCCGGGTAAACTTTGACATCGGGACGTCAGTCACCTCAGTCCCCCATCACCATGGGTGCTGGAAAGCACCCGAAACGTCGGGTATTAAAAATAAATAAAACGCGATAAAATCCGTAAAAGTAGTTTTAATCAATGAAAAAAACCTCCTATTTTTTAAAAAATAATACAGTACGTAGTATAGCCTCTTACCTCCTTCCTAATCCCATCTAAGATTAATATTTAAAAGGAAAGTTACAGCCTATATGTCCCACTGCTGGGCACAGGCCTCTCCTCATTTCTGAGAGGGTTTTAGGGTAAGGAAGTGTCCGCCCCGTAGCCCCAATGCGTTTTGACGAACTTCACATGTCTTCGAAATATTTTTTTTCTTATTCCTGAGACATGCAGGTTTCCCCACGATGTTCTCCTTCACCGCCTAGCATGTGGTAATCAGCACTAAAAATTACAATTAACAATTTCAATGGTCATCGCCGGACATCAAACCCGGGCTACTCGCGTTCTGTTATATTTACCGCGAGCTTTAACCATCTGAGCTACCACGGCTCTTTTAATAATTTATGTAACCTGAAATAGATATTAAAAATTCATCCTCGAAAAACTAGTTTTTTATGCTATATTATTATTTTATGTATTTTTTATAGACTTATCGTAACAAGCGAGCACATATTTCACCAGATGGTGTGTAGATGCCGTAGCTATAAACATTTATATCAGTCGCCAATTAATAATCAAAACGCAGACGCGCTGTCACCTCGAACTAAGATGGAATGCCACGTTTCCAGTAAAAAGAGTCTGATTAAAAAAGAGTCTTACATAATTCAGTTAATAAATTGTTTTGTATTAATTAGCTTTAAATAATTAATTTATGAATACCTTGTCACAATTCACAGCTGCATGTTGTTGCTAACGCTTGTGTCGGTAACGTTACTGACGCATTAATTGAACATATAGCTCTCATTGACATGTAGCCACTTGAGATCGCGTTGTAGTTGACATGTAGGCCTTGGTAACCTAGTGGAATAATTAATGCAAATCATAGTATATTAAGAAGAGACGTTAAAACAGTGTTAACAAGTAAAGCTAAAATTACAGCCTATATACGTCGCACTGTTGGGCACAGGCCTTCTCTCACTTCTGAGAGGGTTTTAGGGCAAGGAAGTGTCCGTCACGCAACCCCCAAGCGTGTTAGCGGACATCACATGTCTTTAAAATATATATTTTTTTAATTTCTTAGACATATAGGTTTCCTCACGATGTTTTCCTTTAGCGCTGAGCACGTGATAAGTCAGTACTTAAAAGCAATTATTAATTTCATTGATGACGATGGGGATAGAACCCGGGTTGCTCGCGTACTGTGAAGTTTACAGCAAGCACTAAGCCCCTAAGGTACTGCAACTCTATAAAATAGGGATAAATAGAAATAAACGCGCCGTATAGCAGTGACGTAACGTGACCTGTCACTCCATTTTGTTTCTTGGATGTCATAAAAGGAAGTCGCTTTGAGAAATGCGAGATAATTATATGAAAGTTGCTGTGTATATTAGAGATGAAACGGATAGCTTTTTGTTCGGATAACGGATACCGGATATTCAGGCAGTCTTATCGCCGAATAGCCGGATATCCGCCGCCGGATATTCTGCCGAACATTGCCGTTTGGTGTATCGCAAGAAGCAAAAAGTAAAGTCGGTGCACACTGTTCGCGATCGTGACTCTCATATTAGGTGAGCAAGTACTGCTACACAATACTCAAATTTATCAAAGTTTGCCCAAATCTATCTTTCAGTAACCCGCAGCAGTGTTTACGACGAAAGACTTTTTTATGAAGCTGGCCTTGTTTATGAAGACATGCGAAACCATTTGTTACCTTTCAATGCAGAGTAATTGGTATTTATTCTCCATGATTTGCCCTTAGCTACGTAGTACTATTATATATATATTTAATTTTTTTTAATCTGGTATCCAGCCCGATAGCTGTTTGTTATCCGGTATCTGGCCAGATAGTAATGTAGCGGCGCTGTCGTCGCGCCACAAGCGAAATACACCGAAGCTTAAATCATGCTATCAACATTCCGAATCATAAACAGTATATATAGAATATCTCCGAACTATCACACGGAGTGTTAACCCGCTCCCGGGCAGAACACCTTGCCCGGCGGGAGATCCCCCTTTTCCTACCACGGCCACAGTAATTTATGGCCGGATAGGCCGAATACCGGATAGTTACTGGATATCCGTTTCAATTCTAGTGTACATATTGTGACGGCCCAATATTATTATTAATAATTAAATTCAATATAAAGGGGCGTCAAAAATAGTCTTAAAAGATATATATTAAGCAATTAAGTTAAATTAATAAACATAAAGTTAATATATTTCAGACATTATCCCAATAACATAGTAAATTAAAGGCAAAATTATTGTTTTTCGTAATAAATAAATTTATTTAAAAACTTGAAAAAATATTTAAAATAAGATAAATAATAGAAATACAAGTCAAAAAATATTATAAAATTAAATTAAATAACGTTTATAAGATAATTAGAAAATTTGTTGAAAATTGTTTAAGTCATGGGAGGTGTTCGTGTATAAAAGAAAATTTTTCTAAGTTGTGGAAGGAGTTCACGTATAGATGAAATTTCCTAAGTTGTTGAAGGAGTGTATGGAGGAAGCTGTCGGAGGTACATACCTGCAGTTGTACATATATATGGGGTGGTCGGGAGCCCGACTGCCTGAAGTACTGTAGCACAATGACTAGTCCTATATTAGGGATTTATGATATTAAACTCAATGATACAAAAGCAATACTATAGAAGGTCTCCATGATGAATTTGTATTACAATAGTAGGGTCGTGGGTTCGAACCCTATATATTAATGACTTATGAAAGTAAGGTCTATGATACAAAAGCAATACTATAGAAGGTCTCTATGATTAATATGCATTACAATAGTAGGGTTGTGGGTTCGAACCCTATATATGAATGACTCCTTGATGCATAAGCATTGTATGGGGTGGTCGGGTGACCGACTGCTCCTAGTACTGTAGCAAAATGACTAGTCCTTATTAGGGACTTGAAAAGGAATATTATGGTGGCGTGTGTGCTGCTTCACGAGCAATTGGTCCGAGGTAAACTTGGACTCGCTAACCGATGTGTCCTAGACATATCATCTTAGTGCTGGTGGTAAGCGGGTTTGTTGTAGCAATACGGCTTTCCCGTGGACATCGCACACCCATACCGTTTGTGGGCGACGTCGTTGCGCATAGCGATGTATCGTCTATCTTTCGGATTGGGATGATGAGTGTGTTTGGTAGCACTTTTAAGTGTAACAGGCATACTCAACTTCATGTCTTAGTGCATTAGCGCTATGATACGTGGAGTTTTGTCCACTGGCGTCTTAGTAGTGTGCTACTATGATACGTTGGTGATATTTTTTATATAACAACAATAAAAACTTTGTTACCAAAGTCGATAAGAGTCATGTGGGTGTGTTGTGAGGGGGCGCCACCCGTATGATAGTTGCATTGATGCTTACTGCTACTTGCGGTATTGCGTCTTGTGATGGATCTGCGGGTGTGCTGCGCCTGATTCGACGCATTCCTGTGGTTCTGGTCGATGGAGGTATACAATTAACATCTTAGTGCCGGTGGTAAGCGGGTTTGTTGTAGCAATACGGCTTTTCCGTGGACATCGCACACCCATACCGTTTGTGGGCGACGTCGTTGCACATAGCGATGTGTCGTCTATCTTTCGGATTGGGATGATGAGTGTGTTTGGTAGCACTTTTAAGTGTAACAGGCATACTCAACTTCATGTCTTAGTGCATTAGCGCTATGATACGTGGAGTTTTGTTTATTGGCGTCTTAGTAGCGTGCTACTATGATACGTTGGTGATATTTTTTATATAACAACAATACCAACTTTGTTACCAAAGTCGATAGGGATCATGTTGGGTGTGTTGTGAGGGGGCGCCATCCGTATGATAGTTGCATTGATGTTTACTGCTACTTGCGGTATTGCGTCTTGTGATGGATCTGCGGGTGTGCTGCGCCTGATTCGACGCTCTCTTGTGGTTCTGGTCGATGGAGGTATACGGGTGGTGATGTCTGCTGGGACGTATGGGGGACCTTGGAATGGTGTAAGCCCGACGATAGTCGTATTGATGCTTGTTGCGTTCTGCAGCATTGCGTCTCTGCGATGGTTGTTTGGTGGGACGCTATTCTTAATGGCGCTCTCTGCGTCTTGGTTTGACTCACACCTAAGTAGCTTTGCCCAAGTCGGGTCCCTTCATTGCGGGGCTGCAGACTGTCTGCCCTCCACGATGTTTTATATAACAACGTAATATTATATCTCTGTAACTTTCCCACCTTTCAATGATTGAAGGCAACTTGTTGGTGGGTGAGACAAACATGATCGAAAATGCATTTACTCAACGTCAGTGACACAAACCCTTTCTGATGGCGAATTATTACTCTTATCTTATAACTGCCTTTTGGCTATATCTGCCGTTGTATTGGTTGGTGGAGCATATGTGTCGACCTCATGCGGGTGGTAGCTGGCGGGAGGATCTGAGGAGACTCTCAAGGCTGCGGCCGAAAGCCGCACAACGTGGGACCCCATTCCCTTGAGGTGAGCGGTAGACTCATGACACGCTCTGCGGCTAGTAGCCGTGCTGATCATGCAACTGGTGGTGATGCCATACACTTACATCACGTCTGCAGGAGCGGCGGTCTGGCAGGTGGTGGCGCTCACGGAGGGTTTACGGCCAGTGTGCCTATTTGCCTAAACCGTGTGACGTACATTCACTCTGGCTGGATTCGTTCGTATTCTGTTTGGCGTTTACACGCATTGACATGCGCGACTTCGGTCGATGTTTGTGCTTACGCACTAGCAAGGGGCCAAGCCTCTTTTACTGGTTCGCCAGTTATTTTGCTGTGGACTACGGTCCAGTTCCCGAATTAGCTTTCCCTTCGGGGGGGAGTGCATCAAAATGGTTGGCACTCACCGTGCACGGCGTGTGTGGGGCCGTGTACCTCCCCTACATTTTTTTTTAAATAAATGTAGGAGAGCGAAGCCCTTGTATCGGGTATTTTTGTATAAATATATTGTGAGCCTTTTCCAAGCGGGAAGGGATAAATAATAATAAATTAATAATGTCAACCTGATACAAGTGGAATAAAGACGTTTTACGTTCTTAACCTTTCTCGAGCCCTGTCTTCGTGAACGGGGTTCACTTAGCTTATAAGGCACTACCAACAGCTTTCAATTGTTCTAGTGAATATTCATTCTTCCAAAAGACACCTAAAAGAACTAAGTTACTAAACAAACACAACGTAAATAAGGGTCCTAACTAAGACGATCACGCCAAATTATTACAAACGGCCTATTATTAAACCTTTAGAAAGATCATTTAGAAAGATCAAAACATAATTTATTATTCCTGGTCACATATATATAATTTTTATCGAAAAGGGGTAAATTAATTATATCTAATATATTTATTATTATGAGAGAGGGGGGAAGCGTTACAATATCATCTCATTAACTGCCTCTTTGGTGTTGTAACCGTAAACGTAAGGATCAAAATACAAATGAGTTGTCACCTCTGCGGACTAAGATGGAATGCCTCGATTCCAGTAAGGAGGGTCTCCAGTTCTTTACACTCACCATACGAAATGTAGCATTACGCTGCTATTTTACACTGGTATTCTGTGAGAGCGTAATCCTGTCCTGGTCGAGGCGACCCATTCATGCTACAACTATAATATAGCTGCAGCGTGGCTCTACTACATTAGAGATATCCTGCGTAGATGGCTAGTCTATGTGAAGACTGGTCGCTGTGACCAAAATTCGGTTTTGAAGACTATAATACTATAATAGTCAAAAGTGCAAGACGCCTGACGCTGCGATCGTAATTGTTTTTACCCTAGATAAACACCATCTACATCAGAAGTTGCTCATGTCCAGGTAAAGACTTGTGCGGGCAAATGGTGAACGACACAAAGAAATATAAAATAAAGATTAAAATATTATATCATTTGGGTTATGTGATTATATGCTTTATGTTATAAAAGTACCCATATTACCCTTGCAGCCTATTAAAATCCGTTGCTGAATATAGGCCTCCCTCATAGACTGCCTCAAATATGCCTTATTTGCTATGCATGGCAAGCGGGTTGGCAAACGCAGTTTTTTTTTTAAATTAATGTCGTTATAAGGAAAACGCTGCTGCCATCTTTTGATTTTCTCCCGCTGTTGCCACTGATATCACCCAAAGGATGACATGGGGATATTCTTACACCGCTACTACACGGATATAAAATTCACTACCTGCCTACGTAATTCCTAAGAAACTTGTGGAGAAGAAAGTCTGCTTTGTGCATAAAACCATACGTGCTTGCAATATTTTGTTTCTTCAACATGCAGGTTCCTTCACAATGTTTACCTTTACCACCGAGTACGTGGAATTGCAAATTAATAGATGAATTAGTGTCGGAAGGGATCGAATTAAGATTATTTGTGTCACCTGTTGTTTTCAATTCTTAAATTATATATTTACATACATTGCTCGGATAAAGCATATCCATAACAGAACAGTATAGACATTCTCAGAGACTCTTTTATTCATAATACTTCTAATACTTACTGAAAGCCACTCTTATGTTTTTTTTACCAAGGATTCGGAAAATACTTCTATGCTGGGAAGAACCAGCAACAAAGGGATGTTAAAAAAAACAGTTTACGATATTCTTATAGGTATGTTACACGGTAATTAACTAACGCTAACTAATTTTGTTGCATGTGGCTGAAGCTTAAGTGCTTGTGGATTTACCCACGGTAGCTAACTGTGAAGGATGATGGTGAGATTCACCATTTAGATATCGGTTGGTATGGGTCTTTTTCCTATACACAGTGTGACCAATAGTGTTATCAGGATTTCGAATGACTATATTAGTTTTTATGGTTGAGGAAATCTTAAAAAATAATCATAAAATTATTCCCTTTATATTTTCGTCAATCATAATCAACGGAAATCTATCTAATTAATAATGTATATTTACAGATAATCATTATTTAAAAATATTTCCAATGAACTCATCCCAGAGAACTATCTCTTTCAACTGTAGAAGTTTTTTTCTATTTGAATTTCAAATTTTTCAATTTTTCACTTCACCTGATGGTAAGTGCTGTGGCCTACCTACATTTATCCTCAACTAAGAATCAAAACGCTGATGCATTGTCACACCTGCGGACTAAGATGGAATGCCTCGTTTCCAGTAAAAAAGGATAGGTCTCCGGTTCTCTACACTAACCACACAAAACACTACAACATTAAGTAAGCTATTTTACGCTGGTATTCTGTCAGAGCGTGGTCCTACCGTAGTCGAGCCGATCCATTCGTGCTACAACCATAATTTAGCTGCAGCGTGGCTCTACCACGTAAATTAAAAAATATATAATAAATAAAAAGATAACTTTAGCCAAATTAAACCTAAACTACAATCAAATAATCTGAAATAAAATAATATAAATAACTAATATCTTTTAATTTCTGTATAAAGTAAATAAAATTTTTGAATGGAATTCGAACAATTGTTGAGGTTGCAATGAAAATTGAGAGAAAAGTTTGAATAATGTGTATTATGAATTTATTTAGAAATTAATAGAATTTATAAAGCAAAAGCAGAGACTGTTTGTCAGGTATATAACAATTGCTGTCCAATGCGGTGCTCTGTGCAATTAATATGTACTACAACATTAAAGTGACTCAGTATATTTATGAGTTTAATTAACGATTTAGTGCTAAAACTGGCGCGTAGTTCAGTGGTCAGTACACCCGCGTAACGAATTATGAGCTTTATGTTGATATTTCATAACAAATTTACCTCAATGAGTTTATATTTTACTATTTAGTCTTCATTATAATAATAAGTTCTTTCTTTAAACATGACACCTTAAAGATAGTTAAATTTTAGTTAAAACTTATCTTCAATATAGTAAAAAATGCAACTAAGTACTACGAACGATCCGTTTTAAAAGGAAAAATGCACATAGCGTGTGGACAGAGCGAAGGCAGCGTTGAATAAAATACGAATTTTTGAGAAGTGCCTTCAGTTTATTGAATTAAGGCTACACTCAGCGCTTTGATGCTTCCTCCGGACACATGAGTAAAGAATCTTTACTTTATGCTCGAGAGAGGGTTTTGATATGAGTTGTAAGATTAATTTAAAAAATTTATACTTAATGTGTTTGAATAATCTACAGCCTTATGGAGATGTAATGAAACTTATAAAAATTACTTAAAAGAAAATGTTTAATGTCAAGTAGTTGTGTAGGTAAACATTAATCCTACATCGCTACTAAACATATTTTTGGCATTTCATTATTTATTTTATTTGTTCAGTAGGGGTACACACGACGGCTAACCAAGTGCAAAGCCAGAGTACGAAACCAATCAAACTGCAGAGAGATGTAAGACAGTGTGATGTTACATTCCGGAGACATTTCATTGCTATATTGGAAGACGTTTTCAAGCAACTAGACTGAAAAGGATACGGTTTTAACATAAATAGCAAGTTTATCACTCACCTTCAATTTGCCGTCAATAATGCTACACCGTTGAAAGACTTAAGCACTATGCATAATTATCTCAATAGTGCCTCCCAACGAGAGGTCTTCACACCTATGCCTGTTGTTGTTAGGAGCACTAAGCTTGAAGTTGTTGATGATTATGAGTATTCAATTCAATGCCGTCCCCTTTCGTAAGCCGCCCGGGGTCACGGCCCCACCGGCACCCCCACGCCACGGCCCCACCGGCATGGCTCCACCGGCACCCCCCACGCTACGGCCCCACCGGCACCCCCCCACGCTACGGCCCCACCAGCATAGCCCCACCGGAACCCCTACGCTACGGCCCCCGCCCCCCCACCGGCATGGCCCCACTGGCACCTCCACGCTACGGCCCCACCGGCATGGCCCCACCGGCACCTCCACCGGCCCCACCGGCATGGCCCCACATGGCCCCACCGGCATGGCCCCACCGGCACCCCCACGCTACGGCCCCACCGGCATGGCCCCACTGTCACCCCCCACGCTACGCCAATGGATCCACCTGATGGTAGCGGTCCATTAACGTCTACATACATATCTATCATCGATTGAGAATCAAAATGCAGATACGGTGCTTGTTACCCCTGAGAGCTAAGATAGAATGCCTCGTTTCCAGTAAAAAAAGGCCTCCATATCTCTGTGAGAGTGTGGTCCTTCCCTGGTTGCACCGACTCATTCGTGCAACAATCACAATATAGCAGCCGCTTTAAAGATGGTAGATTAATGTAATAGGTTATTTGTAATAGATTATAAAGTGATAATGGGCAAGCATATTTATAATTAATAATTAAATATTATTCAATTATTATCTGTTTACAAAGCTAAAAAGCATCGAAGCTCATGTAATTATTTATGATGGAGGAAAACCGAGATAATAAAGCTTTTATAAAAATTGATTGCGTCCATAACTTTTCGTGAATATTTAATAGGGATTGAGTATTAATTTTAAGTAATAGAGAAAAATAGGCACCACGCTCGTAATAATATAACACCGAATATTGTACTTAAGTAATCAATTATGACTAGCGGTTAAATAAAATTCATGTATTTTGTTTCTTCACGTAACTGCGAAATAAGTCTTTTTATGAACATTTAATGAAGTCAGTTATTGTGTATGGTTCTCCTAGAACCTAGGAACCAGTCCTCACGCGGTCATTAGCAAGACGCTTATATAGACTATAGGAAAGCATTTAACTCGGTGCCTCATATATGGCTGAACAGGATTCTCGAGCTTTACAACATTGACTGTACAGTATGAGACTTCCTCAGGCAGTGTAAGAACAATGAGTAACGATTCTTTGTCATCTAAGCGAGCGGATGATGGATGCGAATAACCGAATAAAGATATTTTGTAGAGATTTCCAGCGTTATTGTTTTAGTCCCATCTGGTTTTCCTTAAAATGGGTGTTGATATATCTGTTTCAGATTTATGGACTTCGATATTACAACGCTAAGTATTTGGATATATATTTTTTCAGGAGTAGATAGCACCTATAATTATAGTAATTACATTTTTGTAATTATACTAATTACTCTTTTTAACTTACTACTAGATGGCTTTGCAGCATATCAACTTCTATAATTGAAAGTTAAAAACCGTCTGCTGCATTTTGTTGGCAGATTTTTATTTATATTTTTCCTCAGATGTGCAGTTTATTTCCCCTTTTTTACGTTACTTCCTCTTTCTGCCGCAAAAAAATTGTTTTAATAGTGCCGGTATCACCCTTTCAAATTGCTCCGGCCATTATATCAAATGTTATTGATTCAAAACTATTTTATGTTATATTTGGCAAAAGTAGCCTCCTCATTTCATGACATAAGATATAAAATAAATTTAAGTAGATTAGAAATGTCTTCAATAAAAACACGAAAAGTCCTACAGAATAATCCTTAAGTATCATTTATTAGCCGCCTTAAATACAGAGGTCGTAAACATCTGTAATACAAGTAAAATTTAAACATAAAATATTTTCTTACTGCTTATTGCACCATGTTTTTCTAAAACAGGCCAAACCTGACCGGTATTCCGGTATAAAACGTTTTGCACTATCCCGGTATATAAGACCTTATTGAAAATAGCAATGTCGCAGAAAGATTGTGTTTTATTGTAAGCTTACGAGTATTTCTCTTAACTTTATGAGAATTGTCTCCGGGAGGCTTAATGAGAAAATTCTTCGTAAGGCGTCGAATGCGCATCATTAGTTATAATTTCCAGATGTACAGTGTAAAGCATAGAACAATACGGACCAACTTCGGACCATAGGGAATTATTGCTCTATACTGAATGTACAGTGCGTTAAGCCCACTTTCCACTATGGGATATAATATAATTTATAATGATTTCTTATATTATATTATATATTATATTATATATAAATTAAATATAATATTCTTATATTATATTTAATTTATATTACATCTCGAGATATAAACTAATATCGCTCACCGTACTTTTAAATGGAATCGTTTCCACTGAGATGTAATATATATTACATTCCAAACTATAAATATTTTTTCAATTTACCGAGCGATATATATATTATATTTCACCTCCCTTCCCTTCCGCGTCTCCCCGACGTTTTCAGATCGTCCAATGACGCACGCATACTGGTTAAAAGATATATCTCGCATTGTGAAGGGCAATCGCGGGATATAATTTATATCTCGGGATATAATATATATTATAGTCCATAGTGGAAAGCCAGCTTTACGCCGTTTGTTTTAAACGCTTATGTCTTTTTCTAAGATTTTGCTAGTTTACGACGTCGAGTTGAGATTAATGTCCTTCGTTTATATGATGTGCAATGTGTTAGTCAGTGATTCGTAGTGAAATACGAAATAGTGACTCTAAAAACTACGCTGCAATGGCGGATAAAGAAAATAGAAAAAGTGTTCTAAGTGCAACAGCTCAGCAACCGTTGACAACATTAAATTATTTAGGTTTCCGAAACCCGCAATAAAGTAGATTTTGCGGTACGTATACAATATACATATACACTATTTAATATGTTCTAATCTTAAAGTAAATCTCTTTTTTCTAACTTATAATGAAAGATTGTTTATCCTTAACCATTTAAAAACAGATTTGTAAACTAAAATAATAAAAATAAACTAAACAATTTAAAAACAGGTTTGTAAATCACCCTGATAATATTTGTATTTAATAATTTTATTTTTTTTTGTTTTGAGCTATAAATTGTGGGCGAATTGTTATATTCCTTCCCAAGAGCAGTTTACTACTTTAGCTTTCCAGACAAAGGTACATAATGAGCCCAGAATGCTGTGTGAAATACATTTTCATGATGGTTAATTGCAGATGCAACCAAGAAAAAGCTCTTAAGAAAAATTTATATTGTGTATAGTAATCCCCTGTATCGTGGGGGCAGTTTGCGTATATAAATTTCACAAGGACAAATATCCAAACCCGGAACAATTATTTGTAGGCCATACAAATACTTGTTCCGGGATTCGAACCCGTGGCCCTTAGCGCTGCAACTCAAAGACAATACGCCACAGAGTCGTCATTAAAAACAAGTAAATTGATTACTGTAACAGTGAAGCCTTCGAATTTTGTATAGGTGAAACTTTTTGGATTTTTTGTATTATAGTTATGGATTACTTAGATATTTTATATGGGGATTACTATATTCAGGAGTGGACTATGATAGACAGTAATGAAGATTATGATGATTATTTAGATGATCATCATCTAGATCTAACATGGATGGATAGAACCCTCAAAGTAGTTTGAATCCTGTTAATGTCTTCAACCACTTTATAATAATTGTATAGGACAAGACATCCAAAGGATTGAAGTCTATAAAGTTAGTAAAAGCCATTATTTACGTTATTGAAAGTGTAACACTGTGAATATTAATTTTAACCAATATTTTTTTTAAAACAACAACAAACGTTAAGAAAGTTCAGGCATCACATTCCATGAATAATTAAATTTTGTCCTAAACCTATCAAATTTAAAGGCACAACTTGTATAACACAGTAAAAATACATGCATCAAATGGTTCTCAAACAATAGATAAACACAAGACTTCTCTCTTCTTCACATAGTTATTGTATTTACTATCTTATTTTTTATATTAGGTGTGATAGTGGGTGTATTATAGAGCAAGTTGGATAAACAAGATGCATTCCTTTTTTTTATGTATTGGTAGAAGGGTAATGTAGTGCCATGAGTAGGGACTGGTTTACTATGAAAGTAATGTCAATGAATATGATGTTACAAAATATATTTATTATATCATAATTTATTTCAGTTTTGATTTATTTCCAGACTGACAAAGTGTATTCCCACATTATTTTGTGGAACCGCAAGCTGTTCCCTCGCAAATCATTGCTGCAAAACCACAAGCAGGATCTTCAAAAAGGACAACATTAGGAGGACAACATTATATTTACTGAAGAACAACCACAAACATATCAAAACATTTCAGATAACGTTGAACCTGAAAAAGAAAGTACTCTATATGAAAATTTTTAAAACTACATAAGGAAAATTTTTGTAGTAGTAATATAGTAATATTTATTATGTTTTATAATTTTGAATTAAAATTATTTTATTTATAAGCTGCATTTAATACTTAATATATAATATAAATAATTATTATATAATATAAATTATATATACTAATTATATATACTAATTATATAATATAGAGACAAAATTTTTAGTGTATTCAGGGAAATAGATAGACAACAAAATATTATCAAAACAAAGTTATTATTTGTGGAAGTTGCAGTTTGCACTTGTGTGTAGAAGCTTATTTATTAATTAACTTGTTTTTGATGAAATGATTGATGTTTTGGTTACACATTCAGTGGTTTGTGATTGTACATATTATCAATTCATCATCGTTGGTTGCAAGGAAAAACCATTCGTATTTATTTTATATTTGACGGTAGGTTGCCAAGTCGGTTGTCCCTTTCCAAAACGATATCATTCATATCCTCCCTATCGACACATCGGGGTGGTGGGGTGGGAGGGGAAAGAAGATGATTCTAGAATGTCACGTAATCATCGGAACCGAGGATATATAAGGCACGCGCGACCGACGCGCAGCCTCTTCCCGCCACGATCGTTGTTGAAACCACACCACTAGTAGAACCGCTTTAGCCTGGAAGCAGTCGAGCTCCAGGAAACCCGCCTCACCTCGTGTGAGATATAGTCACGCACCGCCTCTCTCCGGAGTGTTCCAGAAGTCGCAGTTATAGTGCTCGACCGCATAGAAGAAACATCCCGGTGAGTCAATATCCAATATTATTGCCTGCTTAATATAATTGTTTTAACCCGCTCCAATTTTGTGTTTTCCTAATCAAGCATGACTCCTTTCATCGATTTGGCAAATAATAGTTCATTTTAGGGAAGAGCGAGTGCATTGTACTGCGCACTATAGTCGTCGTTATATAAGCGTAGAAGCATTTTGTAGATACAGTCCACTTAGATTAATAGCTCGCGTAATAGGTTTAAGGTTCGACCGGGGAATTAGACTTCGGCAACCTTAGACACGTGGCTCCACCATTTTATGGTCACTTCGGCAGGATTTGGACTGGTGTTTAGTAGTCGTCCAACCATTCTCTGGTCGAATTATTAGATTAATTATTTAGATAATGCACTCTAGTTTATGGAATAGTCTTAAATAGTGTATGTTTGAATTTAAATTTTGGTTAGGTACTTGCAAACAGAATTATTCATTTAAATAGTGTTTGTAATTGGTTTAAATTTAAAGCTTATTAGTCGCTTAAATAATTGAAACAGTGTAAGAGCAATCGTTTTGTACGCGTACCCGACAATTTTGATAAAAATATTAAGTTAGCAAGCAACGCGTCACCTCGACTCGCTGTAACAGGTGTTCGATTTAATTACGTAATACGGCATACCGAGTGTCCATCGTCCATCGTTGTGCGTTGTGAGATTAATTGTGATTAATATAACTTTGTTATAATAATTTAAAATGGCAATTAGTGGAAGTGAATTTAAAATTAAAACGCTTTATGCCAAGAGGGACGTACTTTTTTCACGTATACAAAGCATTAGCGATCACACAAAGAACATTAATATAGAAGCAGTGCGGGAAACTTTTCTGAATGAAATTGAAACGGTGGATTCTTTGCGGATGGATTACGAAAGAATATTAGACCAAATTAATCATTTGGAATTACAAATCTGCTGGAATTCGAAGATATGTTGTGTCGCGTGAAAAGAACGGCAAAACTCCTACAATCTCAAAACGAAGCAAAGCCGGAAATACAGGTACGTCCACGTGACTCAATTAGGTTGCCGCCAATAGATATTCCGGTATTCAATGGTGATATTAAGACGTGGCCCTTCTTCTTCAGTAGTTTTCAAAACAATATACATAATAACCCATCGTTATCGGACGCTGAAAAATTATATTACTTAATTAGTAAACTTAGTGGCAGGGCACATTCGATCTGCTCTGGTTTTACACCTACAGCAAACAATTACTTATTAATATTCGAAACGCTTAAAACTAAATATGAAGATAGGAGAATGTTAGCTTCCGAATATTTGAACCAGATATTTGATCTTAAACCTATATCATCCGCGAACATCAACGGCTTAGAGCAGTTTCTAGATAAATTTGTGGCATCGGTGGCTGCACTTAAGTATTTAAAATTTAATGACCTTATGGACGTGGTGTTTCTCCATATTGCACTAAAGAAATTAGACCCCGACACCGTGCGTGCGTTTGAAATGGAGCATCGTAGTTCGGAGATGCCTTCCTTTCATTCATTAGCATCGTTCGTGCGAGATCAAATAAAGGTGATGCAGCGCTCTCCGAACGTTAAACAGGAGATTAAAAGGTGCGTCGACCGTAGACAGACTCAACCATCTAAAATAGCAGGGTCGTTAACGTACGTAACCGCTACGTCAACATCACTTCAGCATACTTGTATCGTATGTAAAGATAAACACGGTAATTTATATAATTGTGCAACTTTTCGTAAATATTCACCAAGCGAAAGTTATAAATTAGTAATGACAAACAACCTATGTCTGAACTGCTTAAGTGATAAGCATTTAGTTGCAAAATGCAATTCGAGTTCCGTATGTAGCAAGTGCGTCAGGAAACATCACACGCTATTACATTTTGGAAAAAGCAACATAGCGGTGTCAAGCAAAGCGGACAAGGAATTCACCCCTACTAAAGTCAACGATTCTAGCGGTCGACCTGGTGATGTCGCTCTGTGCTCATTGGCAAATATGGGAGCACAATCTCCTTCAACCGTGTTACTGGGTACGGCGCGTATTTTGGTTAGGGATTCGCGTGGAAACGAACAAAGCGTCCGTGCACTGCTGGACAGCGGAGCCCAAAATAGCTTTATAACGCGACAATGTTGTCAGCGCTTAGGCTTAGTAATAAATAGGTCACTTTCATGTCCTGTAGTCAAAGGCATCGGAGGTACTAGTAAAGCTACCCAGGGATATATAAATTAAAATTTTATTCTCGGATAGATCGTAATGTTAACTTTGATATAAATGCACTAGTAGTGGATAGGGTCACTGAACGGTTGCCAACCGTTTCGGTTGACACCTCGGCAATGATTGAATTTAAAAATTTGACTCTAGCAGACGACACTTACGCCGTTCCTGGAAACATAGACATGCTCATTGGGGCATCGCTTTTCCCTTATCTTTTGTTAAACAATAAGGTCAGGGGCAACTCCTCGCATACCGCGCCTTACGCACTGGAAACCGTATTGGGCTATGTGATCCTTGGCTCCGCCCCCATCCTAGATAGTATTTCGGCAACCTCTTATTGTGGTATGGCTGTCGAACCGCTCGAGTCGTTAGTCCGCAAATTTTGGGAGATGGAGGAGGTGAACGTCCCACCCATAGCTAGCTCAGATGACAGATTATGCGAGGAAATTTACGTCCGCACGACCGTTCGTGATTGCGACGGTAGATATAGTGTAGCGCTACCCTTTAAAGGAGATGTTTTATCTCTCGGCGATTCGCGTCAAATGGCGGAAAAACGTTTCTACAGCTTGGAGCATAGGATGCTCGCTTCACCCCAGGTAAAGGAAGCTTATGACGGCGTCATTAACGAATATATAAGAGAAGGTTACATATCACTCGTGGCTTCGAAATTAGATAACTACGAAGACACACCGTCGTATTCCATACCACACCACGATGTCATTAGGGAGGACAAACTTACATCTAAGTTACGTGTAGTGCTCGACGCTAGTGCTAAAACGGGCACTCACCTGTCGCTTAACGATATCCTCTATAGTGGGCAAAATTTACAGGGCAATTTATTTAATATAATAGCCAATTTTCGTTTGTTTAGTATAGCACTATTCGCCAAATGTTTCTTTGCATAGGGGTCCGTGAATGCGACCGTAGATTCCTACGCATTTTATATCGTTTCAACCCAAAGGAACCTCTAATGGTGTTTGAATTTAACCGCGTTTGTTTCGGTTTAAAGTCGAGCCCATTTCATACGTTACGCACGGTGAAACAGCTCGCCCACGATGAAGGTCCCTCTTACCCTAAAGCTAAGAGGGCAATTGAGAGCGGTTTATATATGGATGATTTTGTATACTCGGTCGATAGCGTGGAGGAGGCTACCCTAACCACCGCCGAGGTTATAAAGCTCATGAAATCGGGTCAATTCGATCTTGTGAAGTGGACTAGTAATTCGCGTCCTGTTTTAGATACAATCCCACTATCACACCGTCTTTCGGCGATAAAGGAATTCGACGATTCTGATACACACAAGGTGCTCGGTCTGTGTTGCTCACCAGAGTCCGACGTGTTTAGCCTTAAGGTAAATCCGCCCGTAGAGAAATGCACAAAGCGCACAATACTGTCATGCGTAGCTAGATTATGGGACGTCATGGGTTTCGTAGCTCCGGTGGTATTATACGATAAGCTTTTTATTAAACAACTTTGGTTATTTGAATGCGATTGGGATGACTCGCCGCCTGACAGCATTGTTCGGTTGTGGCAGCGCTTTAGAAAGGAACTTCCTTTATTAAGAGAAATTAAAATACCGCGTCATATAAACGTAGATAGAAATAGCGTCGTAATGGTCGTTGGGTTTGCGGACGCCAGCGAGAAGGCTTACGGGGGCGTTGTATATTTCCACGTTCAGAATAATGGTAGAAATTCGATTAGCCTCATTAGTTCTAAGTCGAGAGTCTCCCCCCGTAAGGTTGTCTCTCTGGCGCGCTTAGAGCTTTGCGCAATATTAGTACTCACCAAGCTTATTACCGCAGTTATCAGCGCATGTAGGGATAGAGTTCACATAGAAAGGATATTTGCATTTTCCGACTTCACCGTCGCCTTATGCTGGGTTCATTCTTCACCCCACCGTTGGGATACGTTTGTCGCGAACCGTGTGGCCAAGATCCAAGACGAGTTGGAAACGCGGAACTTTTATCACGTGTCCGGTACGGAAAACCCTGCTGATTGTCTATCCCGGGGACTCACCCCGATGCAAATAATGGACCACCCGCTTTGGTTCCACGGACCTTCTTGGGTTCACTTGGATCCCTCGCAATGGCCAATAACCGATTTCGAACCTTCGTCACTGTCACAACCGCCGGAAGAGAAGAGACACGCTCTAGTGGCGAACGTTTCGAGCGAGGTTTCTCTAATCATTGCTTGTCCTTTTAGTCGAAATTATTGCGTAGCGTAATTTACGTTTGTCGATTCGCGAAGCTTTTACCGCGACGTTCGTATGTCTTAGCGTCCGATTACAACTATGCCGAATCGCTAGTATTACGTGAACTTCAACGTACACACTTCTCTGAAGACATTACAAGATTACAATCGAATAGAGCTTGTAGTCGCGCCTTTCAACGCCTTAAGCCATTTTTACAGGATGGGATTGTAAGGGTAGGTGGACGCTTGTCCCACTCGCAGTTGAGTTTCGACCAACGGCACCCTATAGTTTTACCGCGTAAAGACCATATCATGAACTTATTAGTCGATTACCATCATAAATTGAATTCGCACGCTGGCCCCGACTTGTTGATGTCGATTTTGCGTCAGAATTATTGGATTCTTTCTGCACGTAGTTTAACACGCAATCGGGTGCACAGATGTATAGCTTGCTTTCGGGCACGCCCCAAGCCGTCATTTCCGGAAATGGCGGAACTTAGATCTTGTAGAGTAATACAATCGGTAAAGCCCTTCACGCACACCGGGTCGGATTTCGCTGGTCCGTTTAAGGTCACGCTCACTCGCGGGCGTGGTATAAGATCCACAAAGGCTTACGTCTGCATTTTCGTATGTCTAACTACTCGAGCGGTGCATATAGAACTCGTTGGTGATCTAAGCACAGCAGGCTTTATGGGTGCATTTAAAAGATTTCTATCCCGTAGAGGCCCTGTAAGTAAATTATATTCGGATAACGGTACGAACTACGTCGGTGCAAAACGTATTCTATCGGAACTACATGAGCTCTTAGCTAGCAAGTATTATAATTCGGAGTTCGCTCACATTCTAGCCGAGAACCGCATTGAGTGGTCTCTGAACGTCCCAGCCGCGAGTCATTTTGGAGGCAATTGGGAGACTAATACGAGTATTAAGAGTCTAAAGAGTCACTTATACCGAGTAATAGAAGATCAAATTTTGTCCTTCGAAGAGCTAAGTACGGTGCTCGCTCAAATTGAATGCGTAATGAATAGCCGCCCACTTTGTCGTACATTGTCTAGCGACCCCTCGGAACCGCTGGCTCTAACTCCAGCACATTTTTGGAATTTAACGCCTTTAAAGTATTTGCCCGCCGCAGATATGGATGAGAACAGACTTAGCATTTCCGCACGCTAAAAATTATTAGACCGGTTATGACCGGTGCATACTTTGCAGTCTCGGCAAAAATGGAACACAGCGACTGAGCCTTTAGCTGTAGGAACTGTAGTTGTGCTCACCAAAGAGAATACGCTGCCTTTCCACTGGCTGTTAGGAATTGTCGAAGAGGTCTTTCCCGGTTCCGACGGAGTAATTAGGATAGCTCGCGTTAAGACCACGGTTGGGTCTTACCTGCGTCCTGTTGTCCGTTTGTGCCCCTTGCCTCTTCCATAATTTAAATTAGCTTTCTAGATTAAAAATTGTAGTTTAATTTATGTAATATTAGCGTTAGTTAGTTATTTTGTTAGTTGATCTTAGCTCTGGTTGTTTTAGTTGATTTTGAAGGAAATCCTTCAAGGGCGGGGGAGATGGTTGCGCGGAAAAACCATTCGTATTTATTTTATATTTGACGGTAGGTTGCCAAGTCGGTTGTCCCTTTCCAAAACGATATCATTCATACCCTCCTATCGACACATCGGGGTGGTGGGGTGGGAGGGGAAAGAAGATGATTCTAGAATGTCACGTAATCATCGGAACCGAGGATATATAAGGCACGCGCGACCGACGCGCAGCCTCTTCCCGCCGCGCTCGTTGTTGAAACCACACCACTAGTAGAACCGCTTTAGCCTGGAAGCAGTCGAGCTCCAGGAAACCCGCCTCACCTCGTGTGAGATATAGTCGCGCACCGCCTCTCTCCGGAGTGTTCCAGAAGAAGTTCCAGAAGTCGCAGTTATAGTGCTCGACCGCATAGAAGAAACATCCCGGTGAGTCAATATCCAATATTATTGCCTGCTTAATATAATTGTTTTAACCCGCTCCAATTTTGTGTTTTCCTAATCAAGCAGGACTCCTTTCATCGATTTGGAAAATAATAGTTCATTTTAGGGAAGAGCGAGTGCATTGTACTGCGCACTATAGTCGTCATTATATAAGCGTAGAAGCATTTTGTAGATACAGTCCACTTAGATTAAATAGGTTCGACCGGGGAATTAGACTTCGGCAACCGTAGACACGTGGCTCCACCTTAAACCTGTAAATCTTATATATTATGTTTATCATTGTTTTACATAAGTAATTGTAATCAATATTGATTTTATTTTCATGTTTTAACTCATCAAATGTCTATATAAAATGAACCAAGCTGCTGGAGAAATTTTGTCTTAAATTACGTATTTTTTTTTTAATTTGTATTTGTATTTTGAATAAATAAATAGAAATTTTGTAATTTTGTTTTTTTTATCTAGCTTTGGGATTGGTAACCCAAAAATATCTCAAATAAAAAAAGACCACGTTCAAATTTTCCCGACACACGAGACAAGTGCAGGTAGGTCATAGATATACTAAGTCTATGAGCTAGGCTGACCATAGATGGAGCTAGTAGGTATATATCACATTTCTTATATTGTGTATGAAGTTGTCGTTCTTCTCTGATAGTGATAGGAGTAATAGTGTTCTGTATTCAGCCTCAGTACGCTGCGGGTCTTCCCAACGATAGGATGTATCGATACACCGATAGCGTATAGCGCTATAACTAGCTACCTATAGCGCCATCAAGCATTTTAGACTATTGAGACTTTTATAAGTGACATTGTCGGCAGTAAGTGATTTTATAATACGTTTATGGTAACGGTAACTTTTAAATATTAAAAGATGGAGTTTTTTTTGAAATCTATATATATATATATATATATATATATATATATATATATATATATATATATATATATATATATATATATATTTAAGGTCTTGTCCTTAATTCTAATATTTTCTGAAAAAAAAAACCAGTCTAGGGGACTAAACAAAAAGTACTAAAGCCATATTAGTGGTTTTTTGGATGTTTGTCTGTCTGTCTGTCTGCCTGTCTGTGTGTGTATTCAAGATTCACTCAAAAACTACTGGCCAGACTTCCATGCAATTTCTTTTCAATAATATGTAGGTAGTTGGGTACCCGGGGCTACTTATAGGCTATTTTTTATCCGATTACGGAACTTCAAAAAAGGAGGGTTAAGTATTTTCCTTCCTTTAAATGTTAATCTATACTTATTTTATTATTTATTTATTTATTTATTAAAACTAACAACTATCATGACAGGAATAACCTAATGCGACAGTATAATTCTTTTTATGCATAACAAAAATGTAGAAATTAACTGTAACAAATTGTAAACAATCCCACCCTAGTTAATTCACTCAAGGAGCAATAGAATAGGTCAATGTCTTCAGCCATTCTATTAAGAATGCGTAACGTTCGCGTTAAAGGTGCTTTATCTAGTAAATTGGTTCGGGTGCGCAGCACCATACGTACCCGTCTGGAACACACAGCCCAATCCGCCCCAATATGTCACTATTATGTATTTTTCCTCTAAGCACTTTAAAAATATATAAGGCCAATGCAAGGTCTCGTCTTACCCTCAACTCGTTGTAGCCAACCATACCCGGAATAAATAAGGTTGGGTAAATTAATGGATACATAGAGTATACCCCATAATGGCGCATATATAGGTATCTAATAAATTTATTTTGCACACGTTCTAGCATTGTGCTATACCTTTTTTCATGTGGCGACCATATTACAGCGTTACACTCTAGATTACTTCTTACCGGTGTATTATACAGAGTAACGATTAAATTAATGTTAGTAAAACCGTGAACTGTGCGAAGAATGAATGCCAAGTTTCTGTACGCTTTTTGCAGCAATAGAGAATGTGTTCCCTAAACGATAATTCACTATTTAGCCGAACGCCCAGAACTTTAACTTCTTTAACTCCTACCATTGGCGAACCATCGACTTCATAGTTATATTCAATGGGTGTGCGCTTTCTAGTAAACGAAATGGTAACACACTTGGAGGTGTTAAACTGTAAACGGTTATTATTGCTCCATGCCACTACACTGTTAACGTCCTGTTGTAGCTTTTCACAATCTGACAATGTTTCTACGACATGATACAACTTGAGGTCGTCAGCAAAAAGAAGGCACCTAGATAGTTTGAAGCGAATTTTAATCCTGTTCTTTATGTTACTTCTTGCACGATGTCAATTTGGCTGCCGTCTGGATTATAATTATTTCTCAATGATTGTTTCCCCTACGCATCTACGTAGCTACTATTACAAGGACATTTTATGTTTATTTTTATCTAGACTACATTTTATTTCCATTTTATTATTAGGTTACATTTTATTTTTGTTGAGTTGCTTTGCAGACGTTTATGGAGTATGGAGTAAATTTTTTGTCTGTTATTTTGTAGTTACACTTTTAATATTATCACATTTATTCTTTGTCTTTCTTTATAGTGAATATTGTGACAGGTTTAATGTTTGCTTTCTAACGTGTAGCAGCATAACGGGAAATAGCGAAAGGATATTGTCGGATAATATATTCGGCAATCAATTATGTTTATTTATAACTTATAACTGTGGGCTATACATAGAAATGTATTTGACAGTACATAAGCAGTGTTATTATAGTCTCCTTTATTGTGGTTTTGTTTGGGTTATTATTAATTTTATAACGTTTTCGTATTATTATAAATTCTTTGAAAATGACTAAATTAAATAAGTTGAAAATTGGCTTCTTGAACCCCGGGTCTCTTGGTACTAGGCACGACGAATTCCTAGCTGCTATGGCGCATTACTCTGTAGACATAATGGCTATCAATGAAACATGGCTTCGGACAGGGGAGGAAGGCCGGGCGCCTTCTGTTCCAGGGTATCGACTGCTTCACGTACCCCGACCTCCCAAAGTTCGTGCGCGTGGCGGCGGTGTGGGTTTTTATTTGAGACGGGGCTTGTCGTCAAAAATTATTCAACATCCTATTTGTCCCGCGGTGGAGCAGATATGGTTAAATATTAAAATTAACGGCAAGTCCCTTGTCTTCGGTACTGCTTATCGTCCCCCATGGTTGAGCGTGACATTATTTCTGGACGCGCTGAGCTAGTCCTTAGGTTCTTTTGTAGGCTACGATCAAACAGTACTGCTTGGGGATTTTAATATCGACATTTTAAATAAAAATTGTGTTAGTACCAAAATGCTTTCGGACTTCCTAACATGCAATAACCTCGTGCAATATGTTGAGGAACCACACACTTTACTGAATATAGTGAGACACTGTTAGATGTTATATGTTCAAATGCATCGGTGTCATATATAAGTGTGGACTATATTAGTGACCTCAGTAGTCATGCCTTTATTGTATGTGAACTTGACATTCCCAAGCCTAAGTTTCAGCCTGAAAGCGTCACGTATAGACCTTTAAGGGATATGGACATAAACCTTTTCAACCAAGATTTAAAACAAATTAACTGGCACTGTGCATCGTCAGATAACATAAACGATATGATTGATTCTTTTAACAAAAATTTATTAAATATCTTTAATTCTCACGCCCCTCCTAAAACTGTCTATATAAAAAAAATATTATCCATGGATAACGCATAACATAAGATGTATGATGAGGACACGCAACGAGGCTCAAGTGAGAGCCCGGAAAACAAAACTTGCTCCACATAAGGATTATTATAGGGAACTAAAATCAATAGTTAATAAAGCGATAGTTTCAGAAAAGATTGCCTACTTCAAATTTTATATTAATTCAAAACTAAATCAACCTAAAATAATATGGAAGCACATTAAACGCCAAGTTCAAATAAAAAAGTAAGGATACTTCTTTTGCCATCCCATTTCAATGACCCTGATGCTTTAAACAATCATTTTCTTAACATTCCTGGTAAAAATGACGTCTCATTGTCTCTTCTCACTTTCTTTGAATTTAATGGCACTAATGATAACTCTTTTTATTTTAAAGAAGCCTCGGAGGATGAGGTGGTTAAAGTTATAAACTCTTTGCAGTCTAATGCAGTAGGGTGCGATGGCATTTCTCTTGATATGTTAAAGTTATTACCTAAAGATGTTATTACAGAAATAACATACATAATTAATAAATCTTTTGCGACAAATACCTATCCGGATCTCTGGCAAAAAGCCATCGTTAAACCTATACCAAAAACTAGTAACCCTGTTTGTATGTCGGATCTCAGGCCAATTAGTATTATACCGCGCCTTTCTAAAATAATAGAAAGGCTTGCATGTAATCAGCTAACAAAGTACCTTGAAGCAAATAACATCCTTCCTGAGCTGCAGTCTGGCTTTAGAAAGAAGCACAGCACTACCACTCATCTACCACAGCGCTTATAGAGGTCGTGGATGATATACTGACTGCACAAGCCAGTGGTGAGGGTACTATTTTAACATTACTTGATTTCTCGCGCGCCTTTTAAACCCTCAATATTCCATTACTTTTTTCAAAATTTTATTTTTATGGTTTAAGCAGAAACGCGACCCAATGGTTTGCCAGTTACTTTAAAAATAGGTCACAGCAAGTTGAAATACAATTAAATGGAAAAGGTAAAGCTATTTTTGGGGAGCGCCCTGTGAACTGAGGAGTACCGCAAGGATCCATTTTAGGTCCCTTACTTTTTATAATATATAGTGCAGACATTATTAAAAATATAGAGTATTGTAAGTACCACATGTACGCTGACGTCTTACAGATATATATATATATATATATATATATATATATATATATATATATATATATATATATATATCGTTTAAGCCTTGTGATGTTCAAGTAGCAGTGACAAAATTGAACTTGGATTTGGGTCGGATATCTTTGTGGTCAGAGCGTAACGCATCGGTGCTCAATGCAAAAAAGTCGCAGTACCTTATTCTAGGATCGCCAAATCAAATAAAAAAGATCACAATAAGCCACCCTGCCATTATTGTAAACAACGAACCTATTGTGAGAGTCTCTGAAATCAGAAATTTGGGGGTAATGGAAGACAAACTTCGTTTTGAGAAACATGTAATGGATACTGCACGTAACTGCTTTTATAGGTTGAAAGTACTTTATCGTATTCGTGAGTACCTAAGTGTCACCTTACGTATACATCTCTGCGAGTCTATCGTGCTTTAAAAATTCAATTACGCGGATTCTCTCATAGGCCCACGACTATTATCTCGAACACAGCAAATAATACAGCGGGTACAGAATGCCTGTGCACGCTTTTGTTTCAATGTACCACCACGTGCACATGTAACCCCTTTCATTAATAACGCTAATATTTTAAAAATAGACTGTCGCAGGCGACTACACTTTGCCTCACTTTTGTTTGGAATTATTAAAAATAAAGAACCTTTATATTTATATAATAAGTTGATTTGGTCTAAAGATCAAAATAAGCAGTATAATACCAGATCATCCAATTACAAGTTAGTATATCCTTTCTAACGGTCGGCCGCTTTCAGAGGTAGTTTTAAATATAATGCCACTAAATGTTGGAATAACTTCCCGCCTCTACTGCGTGACCTGAAAACAATTAGTGGGTTTAAAATCAAATACAGGTTACACTTACTTTCGGAACAAAAAAATACCGATCTATAAAATAAACTGGTAGGAGGTTAAGTTCTTTCAACACGTCAGTAATCTCAGTCCCATAAATTATGTAGATATTTTAATTTTCACTTTATATAATATATAAAACTATTTTATTTAAATATTTATATAATAAATTTACTTTTTCTGACAATCATTTTCTTACCTTTATACTTTAGCCAACGTTTATTCCGCATTCTTAATAAATAAAATTGATATATTTAGAAGGACAACGTTAATTCTAATTTGTACTTACCTTCATTAGACTAATGATATCCACTATTTATGTGAATAAAAATTTAAAAACACTTATTTTTTTATATATTGCGCGTCGCATTATAGCATGTGCATTGAGGCAGCCGTCCGAGTTACGTCTTAGTGCGGGCCGGACTGAAAACCAGTGTCGGGATCAGAGCAATTAGTGTTTCTGTATCTCGATTTTTACTGAGTCCTGTCCATTTCACGGTCTTACTTACTACATTTTATATTATTTTTACATTTTTGTTAATTTAGGGAAATATTGTTTTATTATCTGTTTAATTCCAATTTCTTGCTTTGTTTTGTATCTATTGTGATTAGACCGTGAATAAATGTTTTTTCTTTCTTTCTTTCTTCTAGATTACTTAACTACCTCTGGCAAATCGTTAACCAGTAATAAAAACTGGAGTGGCCCTAAATTACTGCCCTGGCTTACTCCAGATTTTGTAATATATGGGTCCGTCGTATAGCCGGCATATTCCACATACTGCTTTCTACCTGTCATATAGCCGGCAAATAATTTTAATAAATGTGGAGTGAAGCCAACTGCCGCTAACTTTTTTTAGCAAGACGTCGTTATCCACTAAGTCAAACGTTTTTTTAAAGTCAAAGTAGGCGGCGTCGACTTGCACCCACCTATCCACTGCGGGCACAATTTCAGCCATGTAGCTAAGAAGGTTGCTAGTAGTACCTTTCATTGGGCGAAACCCATGCTGTGCTTCCGAGAGCTGCTGATTCACTTGCACGAATATTTTGTCATACATGACCGACTCTAACACTTTAGCTGCTAATGAAGGCACGGCCACAGGTCGATATTCGTGTACCTGCGATCCTACTTTACCTTTAGGAACAGGAAAGACCCGTGTGGTTTTCCATCTATCGAGAAAAAACAGCATTGTCCAGATATTTGGAATATATGTACATTAACGATTAAGTTAACACGAAACGGCAGTCCCTGAGGGTATATGGTGGAATACCATCCGGTCCTGCGAACCTTTTTGGTTTCAACTTTTTTAAGGCACGTTGCACATCCTAAATACTCAGACTTTCTACATGCACCCGCGCAGCTGCGTTGACACCACCAGCTGCTATTATTGCCTCGGTGACGCTTAGGTTGGGTTGTTCCGTCCTATACACTGAATGGAAGTACTGAGCAAACTCTTCTACACGTTGCTTACCACTCAATACTTGTCCATTTTTCAAAATTTGGTTTTTGTTTAGGTAGCCTCTTTTGGATCGTATGCAATTCCAAAAAGCTTTTGGATCTTCTACGAGATGATTTTGGACGCGACGCTGATGTCGCTTCTGCGCGAGTTTTATCATTTTTTTAACTTTCGCTCGACACTGAGAAAACAGTTCATAATCGTTTTGTGATTTACTCATCTTATACCCCTTATGGCGATCTGCTTTTAATTTTAACTCGCGTATTATCTCCGTTGTATACCACTCGTGATAAATATACTTTGACCTTACCTTACTTATTTTTTTCCTGTGTACACAATTATCTAATATATTATTTACAGTACAATAAAAAAATCAAGGCTTGCTTCTAATTCTAGACCATATAATGGAGACCAATTTATTTCTTCTATAGTTTTATACAAGAGAGGAAAGTTAGCTTTGTTAAACTTCCAAGCGGGTCTCTCGTAGCATTCGCTGTCAATGGAGCCCTGCGCAGAAGAAGTTTCGTCTGCAGCGGATTGCAACCACACTGTTACCTCAAGCGGGGGATGGTGCGCATCCACCGGCACAAGCTCCAAATCAGTCGCATACACCCTCACCGATTCCTCACCATCAAATTTACTTAACACTAAATCCAATTGTCGTTCATTACAATTTCCTATTCTATTGCTCTGAGAAAATTGACAGTATGTTACAAAATGTTCATAGTAATTACGTACAGCAGTGGAGCATGAATACAAATTGAAATCTCCTATTACTATGACTTTACTGTATATACAACAACATTGTTCGATTATTTTAAATAATAACATATATTCGTTATCACAACTACCTGGTGGAATGTAAACAACGCATATAAAAAATATAAATCTTTCTCTAAAATATACCCTAGCACAAACCAGTTCAAACACGCGACAATCTATGTTGATGTCACTCGATATAAGTACAAACTGCAGTTCGAAGCGCGGTGTGGCCACTAGACAAGCGCTGTCTTGTTTCCGCCAGTCTACGCGATCGCATCTTAACATTTTGTATCCAGGTGGAATAACTTCAGTCTTGAATAGATTCACTAAAGCCGGTTTCCGTAATAACAAACAAATCGGAACTCGAGCTAGCAACGCCCACCCAGAATTCATCTAATTTCGTTCTCAGTCCTCTTACGTTCTGATAAAAAAAATTCAATAGTTCTCCTAAAGCTTTTTTGGTTTTTCGGTGTATCGACGAAACCACACCCATTCGTAAAATTCAATATTTAATGCCCAATTCTCTGGTAAATATATATTTTTATAGTAACTTTCCGGAACCCTTATTATAAAAGAAGCATAATCCCGTTCAGTCTAATGTTTAATTTGATTTCTTATATTTACGCGAACACTACACATTGAAATAATACTAGTTTTTTTCGGAAATTATAGCGTATATTTAACTTTTTTAACTTTTTAAATACCCGACGTTTCGAACGCTTTACAGCACTCATGGTCACGGGCAGGACTGAGATGTTCAACGTCCATATATCATAGTTAACCGCGGTTACCATAGATTAAAATTTTAACTTTTGTTCCGATCTATGCAGTATGAACTTATGGTATCTTGAAGTCTTGCAGTTTTATGATTGGGTTGGGATTTAATTTTATTTATTATAGGATCCCAAGCAGATGGTAGCACCCAGCCATTTTCTCTATTGAAATTAGGATGTTTTTTGATTTCAATAGCCTCGCGAATCATCCTTGGAAGGAATCGGTGTTCTTTAGCGAGGATCTGCGGTCTATCAAATCTGATGTAGTGACGGGGGCGATCCTGTACGTGTTCACAGACTGCAGACTTCCCGGAGCGTCGATTCTTCACATTAGCTATATGTTCTTTAACGCGGGTTTTTATTGATCTTTTAGTTTGTCCTATGTAGGAGAGACCACATTCACAATCAAGCTTGTACACTCCTGCATCTTGCAAAGGGACATTACACTTGACCAATGGTAAAAACTTACCAATCTTCTTCAGCGGCTTGAAGTATGTTTTGATGGAAGCGCGCTTCAAGATGTAGCCAATCTTGTCAGTGACTCCTCTAACATATGGCAGTACAGCAGGTACACGCTCGACTGTGGCCGGCTTCACTCGTTCACTGTGACGTAGGCGCGGGACTCGAAGCTTGTTGTCATGCAAAACTTGCTTGACATGGTGGAGCTCTGCAGCCAGGTGTTTACTGTCACAGATCCCTCGTGCTCTCTGAAACAAAATTTTTTCAGCGAGATTAAAGACCTACATCTGGCAGACAATGAAACTATGGTCAGTTTTGATGTGCAGTCATTGTTTACATGCTTACCTAACTAGAAGGCTGGAAGAAAACAACATGCCCGTAGAATATGCAGTATTACTCAGACACCGCCTTACATCTGGCTACCTATTGTGGAAGGAGGAGTTCTACAAGCAAGTAGATGGTGTGGCGATGGGCTCACCTGTATCTCCCATTGTCGCCGACATATTCATGGAAGACTTTGAGGAGAAAGCCCTGCTTAGTTCTCCCATAAATCCAAGCTTCTACAAGCGGTACGTAGACGACACTTTCACAATTCTACCTTTAGATAAAATAACTGCATTTTTAGACCATCTTAACTCTATAAATTCTAAAATTAAGTTCACAATGGAGTTAGAGGCAAACAATTCCTTAGCTTTTCTAGATGTGTTAGTAATTCGGAATCCTAATAACACCTTGAGCCATACTGTGTATAGAAAAAAAGACCCATACAGATAGATATTTAAACGGTGATTCTCACCACCATCCTTCACAGTTAGCTACCGTGGGTAAATCTTTGTTTCAGAGAGCACGAGGGATCTGTGACAGTAAACACCTGGCTGCAGAGCTCCACCATGTCAAGCAAGTTTTGCATGACAACAAGCTTCGAGTCCCGCGCCTACGTCACAGTGAACGAGTGAAGCCGGCCACAGTCGAGCGTGTACCTGCTGTGCTGCCATATGTTAGAGGAGTCACTGACAAGATTGGCTACATCTTGAAGCGCGCTTCCATCAAAACAAACTTCAAGCCGCCGAAGAAGATTGGTCAGTTTTTACCATCAGTCAAGTGTAACGTCCCTCTGCAAGATGCAGGAGTGTACAAGCTTGATTGTGAATGTGGTCTCTCCTACATAGGACGAACTAAAAGATCAATAAAAACCCGCGTTAAAGAACATATAGCTGATGTGAAGAACTGACGCTCCGGGATGTCTGCAGTCTGTGAACACGTACAGGATCGCCCCCGTCACTACATCAGATTTGATAAACCGCAGATCCTCGCTAAAGAACACCGATTCCTTCCAAGGATGATTCGCGAGGCTATTGAAATCAAAAAACATCCTAACTTCAATAGAGAAGATGGCTGGGTGCTACCATCTGCTTGGGATCCTATAATAAATAAAATTAAATCCCAACCCAAGCATACAACTGCAAGACTTCAAGATACCATAAGTTCATACTGCATAGATCGGAACAAAAGTTAAAATTTTAATCTATGGTAACCGCGGTTAACTATGACATATGGACATTGAACATCTCAGTCCTGCCCGTGACCATGAGTGCTGTAAAGCGTTTGAAACGTCGGGTATTTAAAAAGTTAAAAAAGTTAAATATACGCTATAAATTCCGAAAAAACTAGTATTATTTCAATGATTAATTTGTTTAACCTGAACTTGAATTTCAGCCACACATATGTTTTTAACATCTTTTTCTATGCTTTCTCTCGTAGTGTCCTTCTTCAGACGCCAGACATGTAAATATTTTTTACGTTCAGTACCTTGTATACCCGATAGACTCGTGTTACCCCCTCTTTATTATATTAAATCTGTAGAGAGGTTGTGTCTATAATCCTAATATTTCCTGAAAAAATCAGGTCCAGGGGACTAAACAAGAAGTACTGAAGCCATATTAGTGGATTTTAGAATTTTTATCTGTCTATCAGACTGTGTATTCAAGATTCAGGGAAAATCTACTGAACAGATTTCTGTAAAATGTTGTGTGTAGGTACATAGAAATCTGGGGCTACTTATAGGCTGCTTTTTATCCGATTACGGAAATTCAAAAAAGGAGGGTTACGTATTTTCTTTCCTCTAAATGCTAATCTATTCATATAATAAATCTGTAGAATGGTCATGTCTGTAATTCTAATATTTTCTGGAAAATACAGGTCCAGGGGACTAAGCAAATGGTACTGAAGCCATATTAGTGGTTTTTAGAATTTTTGTCTGTCAGTCTGTCTGTCTGTGTATTCAAGATTCACGCAAAAACTACCGAACTGAACATGAAGTTTTGTGTGTAGGTAGTGAGTACTTTCTATCTGATTACGAAACTCCAAAAAGGAGGATTAAGTATTTTCCTTCTGAATATTATGTAAATAACTCATTTCCGATTTTAGGAGAATTTTCCCTTCATAAAGACACATCGGAAGACGTGCCCTATATAAAAAAAGATGTTGCTTGACGTATGATATTTATACGATTCTGATAAACTAACTTATGTGTTTCTGTAGCCTATAATATTGCCAATATTTATAATTGCCAATATTTATAATATTGCAAATATTTATAATATTGCCAATATTTATAATTACAAATACCGACGTGTCTCTACAAAATATCCAGTTTGCTAATTTTAGTACGAAATAGTTATATCGATGTTTTTAAATTTAAGCCCACGTGAGCGAAGCCGCGGGTAAAAAGCTAGTGGGTAATAATATGTGGTAAGCAATCTGGATATAGTAAAAAAACAAAATCGTTGGCTTTTTTATAATCTTATTAATAATTTTATAGGTTTATTTACCGTTAAAGCCGTAAAGTCTACTCCTGAACATAGGCCATTGACTGCCCCATAGGGTGGATATTTGCCATAGTTGCCATGTTCAGCAAGCGGATTGGCATTCGCAGTATTTTTTAAATTTTAGTCGTTATTAGGAAGATGCTGCTGCCCATCTCCCGATTTGTTTCCCTCTGCGCCTCTTACAACACCCACGGGATGATGTGGGGTAGTAGATAATCTTACACCGCTTCATGGCGGAATGACTTGGCATTGGAAATGAGTTGTAGCGCTGAGGGTCGCGGGTTCGAATCTCACACGGAACAAAAAAAAAAATATAACCTATGAATAATGATTCTGGGTCTGGATGTTTGTCGTTGTGAAATTAATGTACTTATTTATTTATTTATTTTTCAGCCAACCTTATCACTAACATTACAGGGTCTTATAACTTAATGCGCTAGTGAAAACAGTAAATATTTTATTTATTGTAACATATTATGATAAATAATGCAGCCCTTCTGAATTCACTCATAGAACGTATGAATATGTCAACCTCCTCATGGATACGGTTAAGCTGTCTGGGAGCGCGAGTGCGCGGCGCCTCCCTCAGCAAGTTGGTGCGGGCGCGCGGCACCGCCAGCAGCCGCGGCCGCCACCTTCGCCTCACGTATTGCTCTGGGACATTCAAATATATACCCTCCAAGAAATAAGGATTGTCTATCTTTCCTCTTATTACTTGGAGATTTTATGACACCAGTGCGAGGTCCCGCCTAACGCAAAGTTCATTATAATAATAGTAATAATCCCCCCTACGGGATCACCTTGTCGTGGTGGGGGGGCTTAAGGGAAAGGCATGTACTCAACTGCATTCTGAACAACTATACTCTGTAACAATAACAAGGCAGAATAATCTCTATGCCTATTAATATTTAATGACCCTTTCCCAACTAACGATCCCAAACCAGGTTCAAAAAAATGAGTGCACGGCGTATACTGCGGCCCCCAGTGCCCGGCAGATTCAGTAACCATGTCGACTCTGACGGAAGCCGAGATAGTACTGTATCTTGGGGCGCATACAATCTCCGGGCGAGGAAGATTTCCCGTCAAACGACTCAAGCGAGATCCACGGACACCGATACCCCTAGTGATAGTGATAGTTTATATACCCCCGGAAACGATAGACAAAAAGCAATACCAAATATTTCACACCAGTCTTTATCTTGTTCATTATCATCAAGTAGCCAATTGCTGAAGGATGATGCATAGAAAATAACTCCTGTTATAGAAACTGTGCCCACCATCAGTAACCATAACACGCGTAAAAAATGGACTTCTGAAATGAATGAATTTATATTGCGTACTTACCTCTATTTAACAATGATGCATACTGACACTAAAGGTTATTTACAATCATTACACATGAAATTTATAGAACGATTCCCAGATATGCAAGTTACTCGTCAAAGAATAGGAGATCAGCGAAGACCAATAATGAATAACCAACTTTTGCCCCAAGAAATAGTAAATCAAATTTATAATGACGTGCAATCAACTTTACAGACTACATTTGCCCAATCAATCTCTGTTACACAAAATTATCAACACACTAATACCCACCCTTTACAAACACAACAACGCATGAAATGGACAAACGAATATAATGAAGCTATAATAAGAATTTACTACAAAATAACTCAATGTGAGAAAAATAAAATAGCATATAGGAAACTATTACACCAAGAGTTTATGAACCAATTCTCCCATTTAAGTCATTTGACAGAGCAACGCATAGCTGACCAAAGAAGATTAATACTACATAAGAAATATTTAAGTGCTGACCGCTTAGAATTAATTAAAAATGACTTACAAAAACAGCATAACGATATACAAGCCAATGACAACTCAATACATCAGATAAGTATCACAGACAACGAAGAACCAGATACAGAAAGTTTAGATATAAATGCTTAAAACCACACAACAAATGAAAATGAAAATTTACATAGGGAAAAGAAAATTGCCATAGATGAAATGTTTGCTAAAGCTTTAGAATATTTTGCTAATACAAATCCAACGGAAAGACAATTTATATCAAAGCAGAGGTCATCAAAAAATTGAGTAAAATAGTCGCCTATGTAAATAATATTTTATTGCCACAATATATCAACAGCGAAATTGAATTTAAAACATTTCAGAATTTAGTGTAATGTGCAGCATGAACTTCAGCTAAGCTCAACGGAGCTAAAATTGAAATAGCTATACAAGTTGATAATCTGTTAGGACCTGAGAAACAAAAGAAATATAATAAGCCAAAGTGGGAACAAAGATTAGAAAACAAAGTAAGTGAATTAAGAGCAAAAATTGCAAGGCTAACACAATATATTAATGGAAACCGAGGTCAAAAATTAATCAAACACGTAAATTCTATACTCAAACAACATAAAATTCATTCTGTTCACGAAGAACATAACACCAAACACGAACATTTTTTAGACACACTTAAACAAAAACTAAAACTTGCTAGTAGTCGGTTAAAAAGATATAGAGCATGCTATCTACGAAAAACTCAAAACATTCTATTTTGCTCAAATGAAAAACTTTTCTACCGTAATATAAAAAATCCTTTTAAAAATAAAATCAGCAGAAAAGAAAAACAAACAAATGATCAATGAATGAAAAAAAAAACAAAACAAATGATCATTCTGGCATCATCACTATGGCATTGTGTAGTGATGATATTGCTGTTTTATCATAAAAGTAATTTCTGAGTGTAGTTATTTGTCTGTTATGTAAGTTAACCAAGTCTATTACCCCTCTCCCTCCTTCATTTCGTGGCAATGTTAGTCTTTGTATGCATGATCTTGGATGGTGTTTACGGTGCTTCGTAAGAGATGTATTTATTTCGCGTTGTAGCTTTTTTAGTTCAGTTTTGGACCAGTGTATTATGCCAAAGGAATAAGTTAGTATGGGAGTTGCAAATGTGTTAATAGCTTTGAATATATTTTTAGAATTTAATTGAGATGTTAATACTAAGCGAAGTCTATATAGAAACTGATCTGTTAATGTATTTTTAATTTCTTTATGATGTATTTGTTTAGACTGATTATATCCTAAATACTTATACACTCCATTTACCTCTAAAGATTTGATTTGCTGTCCTGTTTGCAACTGATAGTTATGTTCATAATACTGTCCAGCTCTTACTGAATTAATGTTGCGTTATCAATACCAAATTTCATTCCAATATCTCGTGAAAATTTTTCCGTTAATATAACTAATTGATCTAATTCATCTTGAGTAGTAGCATGTAGCTTTAGATCGGCCATATACAAAAAATGACTAAGATTTTTTCTTCTTTGTTCCTATGTAGATGATCTTGTGTTCTATGGCATTGTAAAGAGTACCCTATATTTTTTGATTTTAACATTTGTGATAAGGGATTTATTGCAAGGCAGAACCAGAGAGGACTAAGTGCATCCCCTTGAAAAATACCTCTCCTTATTGCAATAATATCTGTTTCTATCATCCCATCTAGTGAGTTAATTTTAAGTTTCGTTGTCCAATTCGTCATCGCAGCCTGTAAAAATTGTATTATGTTTGGGTGTATTTTGTATATTTCTAAAATTTTTAACAACCAAGTGTGCGGAATTGAGTCATAAGCTTTCTTATAATCAATGTACATGCTAAATAAATCTTTTCTTTTTGATTGTACCTGCTTATTAGTATTAACTACTGCATCTATTGTGACTAACCCTGACTAAATTTCCTACAACCTTTTTGTTCTTCTGACAATATGTTATTAGCTTCTATGTGTTCATAAATGGTTTCAGTTAAGCAAGATGTAATTATTTTGTACAATGTTTGTAAACATGTGATAGGTCTATATTTTGCAGGATTGTCAAGATTACTAGGCTCTTTTGATATCATATACGTTATTCCTGAACTAATGTATTGCGTCAAAGTATGCGGGCTTTGTATGAATTTATTAACAAATTTAAACAGAATCGGGTGGATAGTTGTAAACTTTTTATACCAATAGTTATGTATATTATCTGATCCAGGTGTTTTCCAATTATGCAGTTTTTTAATTACTTTATGGAAAGTGTCTATCTTGATGTGTTGAAATTGCATGGCTTTTATCTGTGATGTGTCTATTTGATTTTTGATCCAATCCGCTTCTGTATTATAATGTTTAGGTTCCTCCCATATTGTAGACCAGTAACTTTGTAATTCTCTCGGTGATGGTAAGATATTATTTTCGGAGCTTTTCAATATGCTGATTTTATTTTTAAAAGGATTTTTTATGTTACGGTAGAAAAGTTTTTCATTTGAGAAAAATAGAATGTTTTGAGTTTTTCGTAGAGAGCATGCTCTATATCTTTTTAACCGACTACTAGTATGTTTTAGTTTTAGTTTAAGTGTGTCTAAAAAATGTTCGTGTTTGGTGTTATGTTCTTCGTGAACAGAATGATTTTTATGTTGTTCGAGTATAGAATTTACGTGTTTGATTAATTTTTGACCTCGGTTTCCATTAATATATTGTGTTAGCCTTGCAATTTTTGCTCTTAATTCACTTACTTTTTTTTATAATCTTTGTTCCCACTTTGGCTTATTATATTTCTTTTGTTTCTCAGGTCCTAACGGATTATCGACTTGTATAGCTATTTCAATTTTAGCTCCGTTTAGCTTAGCTGAAGTTCATGCTGCACATTACACTAAATTATGAAATGTTTTAAATTCAATTTCGCTGTTGATATATTGTGGCAATAAAATATTATTTACATAGGCGACTATTTTACTCAATTTTTTGATGACCTCTGCTTTGATATAAATTGTCTTTCCGTTGGATTTGTATTAGCAAAATATTCTAAAGCTAATAGTCACAATAGATGCAGTAGTATTAAAGCAGGTACAATCAAAAAGAAAAGATTTATTTAGCATGTACATTGATTATAAGAAAGCTTATGACTCAATTCCGCACACTTGGTTATTAAAATTTTTAGAAATATACAAAATACACCCAAACATAATACAATTTTTACAGGCTGCGATGACGAATTGGACAACGAAACTTAAAATTAACTCACTAGATGGGATGATAGAAACAGATATTATTGCAATAAGGAGAGGTATTTTTCAAGGGAATGCACTTAGTCCTCTCTGGTTCTGCCTTGCAATAAATCCCTTATCACAAATGTTAAAATCAAAAAATATAGGGTACTCTTTACAATACCATAGAACACAAGATCATCTACATACGAACAAAGAAGAAAAAAACTTAGTCATTTTTTGTATATGGCCGATCTAAAGCTATATGCTACTACTCAAGATGAATTAGATCAATTAGTTATATTAACGGAAAAATTTTCACGAGATATTGGAATGGAATTTGGTATTGATAAGTGCAACATTAATTTAGTAAGAGCTGGACAGTATTATGAACATAACTATCAGTTGCAAACAGGACAGCAAATCAAATCTTTAGAGGTAAATGGAGTGTATAAGTATTTAGGATATAATCAGTCTAAACAAATACATCATAAAGAAATTAAAAATAAATTAACAGATCAGTTTCGATATAGACTTCGCTTAGTATTAACATCTCAATTAAATTCTAAAAATATATTTAAAGCTATTAACACATTTGCAATTCCCATACTAACTTATTCCTTTGGCATAATACACTGGTCCAAAACTGAACTAAAAAAGCTACAACGCGAAATAAATACATCTCTTACGAAGCACCGTAAACACCATCCAAGATCATGCATACAAAGACTAACATTGCCATGAAATGAAGGAGGGAGAGGGGTAATAGACATAGTTAACTTACATAACAGACGTAAAATTACACTCAGAAATTACTTTTATGATAAAACAGCAATATCATCACTACACAATGCCATAGTGATGATGCCAGAATGATCATAAATTGACACCGCTTAATATGCATGATAAAACATTGCAAAAAAAATGAAGTACTTACAGATAAAAACACAAAAATTGACATATGGACCCAAAAGTCTTTACATGCAAGACATCGCCATGATTTGAACCAACCTACCGTAGACAAATTAGCGTCGAACGCTTGGCTTCAACGTGGTGAGCTTTTCCCTGAGACTGAGGGTTTTATGTGCGCAATTCAGGACCAAATCATAGAGACACGCAATTACCAAAAGCATATTATTAAAATAAAAAATTTACATACCGACACATGTAGACGCTGTTGTAATGCTTCAGAAACAATTCAACACATCACTGGTGCCTGTAAAGCGATTGTTCAGACTGACTATAACTATCGGCATGATCAAGTAGCTAATATCATTCACCAAAAACTTGCCTTTAAGTATAAATTAACTAACCAGCCAACTCAAGTATACTATAAATATAAACCAGAAATAGTCCTTGAAAATAACACTCACAAAATGTATTTTGACAGAGCTATACTTACTGACAAAACAATACACTTTAATAGACCGGATATAACATTAATAGATAAAGCGAATAAATGTGCTCTTATTATTGACATTGCTATACCTAATTCACATAACTTACAGACAACAATTAATGATACTAGTTTTTACGGAATTTATCGCGTATATTTAACTTTTTAAATGCCCGACGTTTCGAACGCTTCACAGCACTCATGGTCACGGGCGGGACTCCCGCTCCCGCACCATGAGTGCTGTAAAGCGTTGGAAACATCGGGTGTTTAAAAAGTTAAATATACGCGATAAATTCCGTAAAAACTAGTATTATTTCAATGTGTAGTGTTCGCGTAAATATAAGAAATCATTAACAATCAATGGAAAAATTTCCAAGTACACTGAATTAAAACGTGAAATTATTAGAATGTGGAATTTTCATAACGCCATTATAGTCCCTATAGTCATCTCTACAACTGGTGTAATACCAAAAGCGCTTCATCAATAATTAAAAACTTTAGATTTACCAAAACTAACATATATTCAATTACAAAAAGCAGTTTTACTCAATACTTGTAAAATAGTTAGAAAATTTATCTCTACAGAAAACTACCCATAACCAAACAAGTTCGTGGTATCCACTTGGCTTTGTCCCGTGGTAATAACCATTAATCCAGTTTTGTTAAAAACAAACTGAGAAAACGTAGAAAATATAAATAATAATAATAATAATATACGTACTTGTGTTGAGTAGCTCAAGGGCGAGGACTTCACCCTTGAGCTACTCAAGAGCGAAGTGCTCGCCGTAAACGCGAGAAATCCGGGTTCTATTCCCGCCGAAACGAATGAAATTGTTAGTTTGATGAATTATGTTTACATTATGAAACAGAATGAAAGTTTATCAAACGTTATCTATTTTAAATAATAAATATATTTCAATTAGAACATATATTACTTACTCAATAGCGTAAAAGTGTAAAGTCGACTTCAATTTACTAAAAGAATAAAATAATTTCCACATATTAGCTTACGTTTTCTTTACACTATTCTGTCTGAGCACCAACTTCATAAGCTATTAAGTGAAAATAATTTTATTCTTTTAGTTCCAATAGTATCAAGATGATTCGTGCAACTAAGGACAACTGGCCTCGCGCTCGCCCAGACACGCACAAAGAGAGAACATTGTAGTGTGCGTCAATATTACGCCATTCCAGAGCGATCACGTAGATTTTGATTTGCGCATATTTGAATATATGCTCTTAAGATAAAAAAAATAATCTAACAATATAATCTTACATTGCTCTGAAAAATAAAAGAGCGCAACATAAAGTTAGACCACACAAACATTATTTTGTTAATACCTAATGATTTCTTATATTTACGGGTACAACACACATTGAATAAAACAACTTTAACAAATGTTATCGCTAAATTTTACGAGTAATACCCAATTACCCAAAAAGGTTTCGGATGCTTTCCAACACCCAAGGTCACGGAAAACTGAGATGATTGACGTCCCGTATGTCTCACTTAACTAAACTTAACTTGTAATAAATTAATTTTAACTTATATTATATTAAATTTAATTCTTATTACATAAAAAAAAATATTATATTTGTTAAATGGCAGCGAAACCTGGGTATGCCAGAAGAACCATAAAAGCAAGTTGAATGCAGTGGAGATGCGATCTTTTCGTAAAATGTGTGGCGTTACCATAGCCGATCGAAAGCGAAACGAAGAGATTCGCAATATGGCAGGATTGAAAGATGACCTTATCACAAAAATTGATAGGGGCGTACTCCAATGGTTTGGGCACGTTGAGCGAATGAGTGAAGACCGAATGGTGAAGAAAATATATAGAGCGAAAGTAAATATTAAAAGGTGTCGAGGTAGACCGAGACTAACTTTCGAAGACCATGTGAGCAAATTGCTCGAAGAGGGGAAGGTCAAGAGTACTCGGATACCTAGACGTGCATGTATGAAGAAGTTAATGAACCTGAAAGAAGCGAAAGAGGTATGTAAGGATCGTGACACTTGGCGATCTGTTCTCTCTGGCTACCCCGTTAGGGATTGTGCGTGAAGATAAGTAAGTAAGTAAGTACATAAAAAATAGTTACTGGTGGGCCCCAAACTAGGCATAGCCTGTATCTTCGGTACTAAGAGTACGATTATCAGTTTTACTTACGTAGTTAAAAGTACCCAAATTATACAAAACAACAAATTATTTCTTAATTTAGGAAGATAGTTTTTAACTATTTGTCGCTTTCATTATTATGTATTTTTTATTCCTAGAAAAAAATATGAATTCAATATTTTTAAAATTTTAAAACGTAGAGATTATTTGGTATTATTTTTGCTTTAATATTAAGTTTTCTTAAATAAAATCAATTTTATGGAATTTGATCTACTTAACTTTTATATCTCTACTATAATATATAATTTTTTGTTTTCATACGTTTTTACAATAGGTTTTTAATTTTATATCTAGGTTCTCTCTATAGGTTCACCAATGAATGCAAAAGTGCAACTTGGCAAAGAAACGAAATAAACTACAGTTACTTTGGCACACAATTTCTTTCCGGAAAATTGTGAACAGGATGCCAGAAATCGACCATAACGTTTACACTTATACGCCTCACATTTTTTAACTTGATACACAGTTATTGCCAGGTCGGAGGGCAAAGTCAAAAAATCTGGACATTACCTTAACTACTTTTTTCCACCTTGAGCAATTTTACCAATATTATCGTTATTTATTATTTAAATTTTCTCTTAAGTTGTACTTCTGAACGGATTTTGAATTGTTAAGAAATGTTGTAGTCTTAGACAAATGTTAATCATTAATTATAATTTTTTACAAATGTTAAGCTGTCGCATAAAAGTATTATTTTAAAATTGAATACTGCTCACTGTTGACAATTAATTTTGTTACATTATGTTTACAAAAAGCAAAAAGATAAAAAAAGTGTATTAGTTCCAATAAATGCACGTCCCTTGGAAAGTTTAGAAGTTACATTTTAAGTCGAACAGTTTCATTCGATTAAAATTAAGAGTGAAAATAAATGTTCAAACAAAAGAGCATATCATATTTTTGTTATAGAATAAGGGTAACAACGAGTACACTGGATCCTGTTGTCCGTGAAGATCTATATCTCTGTTTGATCAAGAATCAAAATGCTGATACATTGTCACCTTCTCTGAGAAGTAAGAACTGAGGACTAAAACTCTCTCAGTACTTAAATATGTATGTAAAAGATGTCTTTCCCGTACGGATTTAATGGCGAACGGTGACGTTACAAATATTTAACAAACACATAACACCCCCGCCTTAGATATTTACATTTATTAATATATTTGATGCCTGAAATAAACTGATTGTATTGTATTGTAAACTTATAACTTAATAATATAATTAATCTATACAAGAGCCGTGGTAGCTTAGATGGTTAGCGCTCGCTGTAAATTTTATAGTTCGCGAGCAACCCGAGTCCGATCCCCGCCGGCACCAATGAAATTGTTAATTGCAATTTTAAGTGCTGAATTACCACGTGCTCGGCGGTGAAGGAAATCATCGTGAGGAAACCTGCATGTCTGAGAAATAAAAATAAAATATTTCGAAAACATGTGAAGATCGCCAACACGCATTGGGGCAGCGCGTCGAACACTTCCTTGCTTTAAAACCCTCTCAGAAATGAGAGAAGGCCTGTGCCCAGCAGTGGGATACGTATATAGGCTGTAACTTTACTTTACTTTACTTTTAATCTGTACACTCAAATCGAATGACAGGTCGTCAGATTTGCCTGGGACGAGTCACTGTGGTCGACACTGGTTGCGACGATGACGGTGATTGTGAAAGAGTGTCGGGGTTTGGCACAGTCTCGATCGGGCATTGCGTAACTACTATGGCGTTATCGTTGCTACCAACCTTCTCGGTTATCTTGTCATCTTTTCCAGCAGAAACTTCCACTTCAGTTTACAGTACGCCTCTGCGAACTCATCCCATTTCGATTCTTTTTATCGACCCCATTAGTATTATCCGGCAAGGTAACATCGGATAGGCGCAACCTACGTCTTATATGATCTATGTGTCTTTTAATAGGTCGACGGTCACCATTGTCGAGAACGTATTTCCGCGAACCTGCTTTCTAGCCTACCGTATCTTTGACCTATTTGTCTCGGATGTCATTGTCCCTAGTTAAGACGGTGTCCCCCAAAGAGAAGTTACGTGGGACATCATCCGCCTTCTCGACCTGATGCTGTTGAGATTCGAGGACACGCGTTGGCACCGCGTATTCACCGCGAATTAAATCCAATCGTGAACGCAAAGAACGTTGCTGCTGTAGCATCGCTGGGCTCGCACGCGTAGTGCTTTGCTTAATATTGCGATAGCTTATTAAAAAGATTTGTATGGTGGTATCAATATCCACGTTGTCTCTATGCGCTTTCTTATTGCCCGTTTACACAGCTTAACGGCATTTTCGGCTTCCCCATTAGATGTGCCGGTATAAACCTTTGCTTTATGCCATTCATTTTATCCGGCCAAGTGTAAATGCCATCCTTACTAGTTACGTAACTGACTGACTGATTCAGTGAAAACTACACACTATGCCTTTTTAACTCCGCGTCGAGCGCTGTCGAAAACCGGTTGTTTTCTTTTACTCCGCCAATAAGTATACTTCTATCCGCGTGGCGTACTTTACGTGTTGTCGCTAAGCGCGAACGTCCGACTGCGAGTTGCATCGTGCACAGAGTAGCTTGTAATCAGAGAGCTCGATCATTATGTCGAACACTACAAACAGTACCTTTATTCATGAAGTGGAACATACACCGAGGTCACGTGAAATGAGTATAGATGGATCGCTTATTGATAAGGAGTCCCCTCCACCCTAAATTACGTTTCGTAAAGGAGTATCTAGCCAAGAGATTGATTTCTGCCATGAATTTAAATCCTTTCAAGAAAATATGCTATCCATGCTGGAGACCTGGTTTACTAAGCAAGATGACAAATTTACCAAATTGCTCAATGAGTTTGCCAGTGTGAATACATCCATTAAATATATTAGCGATAAATACGACGATCTTGAAAAATGTACGCATGATGTTAAGAGCCGAGTAGAAATAATTGAAAAGAGCGTCCAAACAAATGAAACACGTATTGCTTACTTGGAGGCGAAACTTGACTACATCGAACAGAGAGCGCGGAATTGTAATACAGAAATAAGTAATCTTCCTGAAAAACGTGGAGAGAACCTTATAACCATTGAAAATATCGCAAATGTAATAAAACAACCTGTATCTGCACGTGATATCATCTCCATCCATCGTGTCCCCCAGAGTAACCTAAATAGCTCACGGCCAAAGAATGTAATAGTCAAATTTGCCAGCCAAAATTCTAGAGACAACTTCATCTCAGCAGTACGTTTGAACAAAGGTGTCACATCTGATCAGATTAACATACAAGGTTCTCCTTAAAAAGTTTATGTAAATGAACATCTAACATTACAATCTAAGAAGTTATTTCGACAAGTTCGGGATATTGCCAAACAAAATAGATATAGGTTCGTTTGGATCAAGCACGGTGTTATACTTGCTCGAGCTGATGTTCCCACACCTGCGATTGCAATTCGCTCAGAAAAGGACATTTCGAAACTTATACCATATATCCCTAAACAATAATTACGTATATATAATTATTTTATGTGTGTTCTCTAATAGTTTTATAAGTAAAGTTATTGTGAATTACGTAGTACATTATAATAATTTCAACTCATTACTGACGTTCTGTATGTGGGCTCTGATCTGTACACTACACTGTGTGTTTACGACAAGGTATGCGTTGATCACTCATTGTTACGTACTTTTTACCATAATGATCATAATATTTGCTATCGACATATTTAATCCACAATGTTTATTTGCACATGTTTTACCAGGTAATGAAAGTTATTTTCCATATATTGTGAGTATTCAAGTGATTGGTTTTGTTGGTTATGTAAGTATTATTAATTTTCACAAGCTCATTTTATCGAACTTAATAAGTGCTGGTACTAGTGTAAATGATGTACTAAGTATAATGTCTAACGAGTTTATATTTCTATTAGTAACATGGATTAACATTCTAACTCGATACAGAGACTAGTAATTTATCAATATACTATCAAAACTGCCGAGGTGTAAGAACAAAATTAAGTACCTTATACAATAATATTTTAGCCGAATCCTATGATATCATTATTTTGACTGAAACATGGTTGGTTCCTAACACTGCTGATGAAGAATTTATTGACTCGCGGTACGTAGTACATCGTTGTGACAAAAACAGAGCGTCTTGCAGTAAATCAGACGGTGGTGGTGTTCTAGTCGCCGTGCGCCGCGGTCTGCATGCAATACGTTGTGAGTTAAGTTCTATGTTTTGTGATAACTTCCATTGTGTCATGCCTTATAATATTGAATACATATTTTTAAAGTTTTACTCTAAGTTTAACAATAAATACCACATCCTTTGCGGCTTATATGTGCCACCAAATCAGACTCTTATTACATATGAAATGTTATTTAATCCGCTTGAACATAAAATAATATGTCACACTATTGGTAATATTTACATCTATGGTGATTTTAATTTGCCAAACGTTGAATGGATTGTACACGATACGTATGCACTTATGCCAAGAGTACACAATAATAATAGCTCCTTGGATACCCTCTTGTTTAACTTTATATCATCAATGAACTGTAAACAATATAACAATATAAGAAATCACTTAGACCGTATTTTGGATTTATTAATTTCGAATGACACAATATGTATTTGTAAGCCAACTCTTAACCCTTTATTGCCGATAGATAGTTATCATCCGCCTTTTAGCACGCTAGTTTGTTTTGGATGATTAAATAAGCCCGTGGCTCGATCTTCTCAACCTAGATATCGTTTTACTGAGGCAAAGTATTCTGATATTAATAGTGATATTAATTCTGTTGACTGGGCTTCAATTTTGAATGATATTTCATTAGATTCTGCTACTCAGTGCTTCTATGAAACGATATAAAATTGTTAAAATGCCGCAGCGATCTATAAAATCCAATGATTATCCTATATGGTTTTCCCGCCCTTTAATACATACTTTTAAAAATAAAGAAAAGGCGTGGATTAAATGGAAAAAAATATCATAACATAACTGACTACGAACAATTTTCATTGTATCGCAAAAGGTTTAAGGCGCTATCGGCCGAATGTTTTGATAAGCACCTGCAGTCTGTTGAGGATGGAATAAAAAAGACATAAAACAATTGTGGTCCTTTATAAATAGTCGCAAAAAAAGCAGGTATACCTAATACAATTTACAGTAACGAAGAGTCCAGCGGTCTGTGGCCAGCGGATGTGTGTAAATTGTTTTCAAGGTTTTTTATTTCAGTGTACGAAAATAGTAAATACATAAATCAGTCTAATGATGTCGTAATTAGCTCTAACTCAAATAGTCAAGTAACTATATGTGACTTAACATTCTCAAAAGATGAGATAACTAAGATTCTTAAAGCCTTGGACGTGACAAAGGGATCTGGACCAGATGGTATCTCGCCCTTTTTTCTAAAATATACTGCCGAATCCATTAGTACACCATTGTTTATTTTATTTAATCGCAGTTTGAGGGAGGGAGTAGTGCCGCAGGCATGGAAATCGGCAAACATTACACCTGTGTATAAAAAATAGCCAAAAAATTACATCACCAACTATCGTCCAATATCTATTTTGTCCACGTTGTCAAAAGTGGAAAGATTGGTCCACAATGTTGTCTATCCATATCTGCATAGTTTTATTATTCCTGAACAACATGGTTTTGTCCAAAATCGCTCCACGGTAAGTAATTTGGCTTTATACGCTAACTTCTTATTTGAAAATATGGATAACCGACTCCAAGTTGACACCATTTACAATGACTTCTGTAAAGCTTTTGACAAGGTGGACCATACTATACTACTACAAAAAATCGCATTTAATGGTATACGTGGGAATTTGTTACGCTGGTTTGCTTCTTATGTAAAAAATAGAACCCAAAAGGTTGTGGTCAATGGCTTTTCTTCAGATGTGATAGATGTGACATCTGGTGTACCGCAGGGATCAATTTTGGGGCCGTTGCTTTTCGTTCTCTTCAAAAATGATATTAGTACCTGCTTCAAAAACACCCATTTTCTCTTGTATGCTGACGACCTAAAAAATTTTCGGAAAATAAACACAACTGAAGATTGTTATAAATTGCAAAGTTACCTGAATCGTTTGTCTGCTTATTGTGCTGCTAATAATTTACAGCTAAGCAAGTAAGTAAATCTACCACATTTACTAAAAATATTAATGTCATCCATTTCTCATACTCTCTTTGTAACACTCCTTTACAAAAAGTCTCCAGAATAAAAGACCTGGGAATACTATTTGACTCGAAGCTACTCATATTAGTCACATTACGGCTAAAGGCTTTCAGCTTAGTGCTTTCGTAAGAAGGACCTGTAATCTGTTTAAAAGGCCTGGGACGTATTTATTACTATAAAAGTCACTCATTAGGTCACAACTCGAATACGCTACTTGTGGTTGGAACCCTTATTATGAAAAATATAGTGATCAGCTGAAATTGGTACAACGTAAATATCTTCGGTTTTTAAACTATAAATGCTTTAGGAAATGGTCATCGTATCTTACTCATTTAGATAAATTCTTAATTCCCACTCTAAAAATGAGAAGATTATATTTTGATCAGTTATTCTTATACAAAATCTGTCATAATAAATTAGATTGTAATCAACTCATAAACAAATGTATCTACGCATACCTAGTCGGTCCCAACGCATTCGTTATACGTATAATCATCGTTTATTTGCTCCTAAGATATGCCGAATAAATGCGGGAGAGAGAGCTCCACTACGGCGTATCATGATATCATATAATGATAACTTTACTGATCTTGACATATTTGCTTTATCATTTGTAATGTTCAAAAAGTGTATTTAAAAAAAATTACTACTAAGTAAGGTATTGCCTTAAGGTTTAAACAGTTTATTAATGATTCAACTGTTGTTTCTCGAGGCAAGTTTTGGCTAGCATAGCCACTACAGTGGTTGTGTTGGCTGGGATCTGCTCAGGGAACGCTCGAATTATTCATCTTTTGTGGTATCATACAACATGTTTGCTGTGCATTATTATATTACTTTTATTGTGATATTACTTTGTGGATAACGGTGCTGGTTGTGTAATTATTTGTATTTCCCTTTTTTATAAGACCTGTATTTTGTATTATATTTTATTACACAATTGTTTGTTGTCCTGAAGAAAATAAAATAAAAAATAAAACTTGAAGTCCGTACAACTACATTAGTCAAATACTTTATGCAATTTAGCAATATGTTCCTCTGTGTTATGACTTGTAATAATTATATCGTCAAAAATACGTCTACATACGGCAGATTAAATAACTGCTCTAAATGTGTTTGAAAAACCTAAGCGGTAATAGCTAAACAAACTCTTGTGTGTGTTGATCACCATATATTTGGTGGATTTGTGAACTACAAATTGTGCATAAGCCTAATGATCAATTTAACTGAACCACTGCGCCCCTTGTAAACGCACCAATAAGTCATCTACTCTAGGCAAAGTATAACGGTCGACTTCTATAACTTTACTTAACGTTAACTTATAAACGGCGCAAATCATAATGTTTCCCTCTTTTTTACTACGGGCACAATGGGGTCGCCCAGTCGGCCAAAAACCAAAAAGTTTTTCGTGCGTTCATGGACCTGGATAGGGCTTATGACAGAGTGGGCAGTAATGTGCCATAGCAAACACTAAACTCATTTGGGTTGAGCGCTGGATCGATACAGGTCTTAAGGTCTCTTTATATTCTAAGTATTTTTAATCTAAGTATTCTTTATACTCTAGTGCTTGCGTTGGGATCAACGGGGTCTACTCGGACTGGTTTGGTATCCGTAAACCTTTACGGATACCAAACCAGTCCGAGTAGGAGCTTGCTTAGTTAGCAGGGGCCATAGCTAAACTAAGGTCACATCTTTTGCAATGGATTGCAGGATATTCTTGCTTTTGTTTTCTTTAATGTGAACACATTTCAAGATTTATTTTAGAATGTTACTATGATATGATATCAAACGAACTTTTTGAAGTGAAGTTCAATCATTATTATATGAGTCGTTTCATTCGAAGATACAATTAAATTAGGTAGTCCCGTAGAATCGATTTATTTTAATCGATTTTTTTTGTTGGCAACTCCCACTCTCCGTTTACCCACCGGTTCGATAGCCACTTCATTCTTTTTAGAGATATTTGTTTAAGTTTTTTTTTTTACCTTTGTATCTTCGAATGAAGCGACTCATATTATAATAATGATCGAACTTCACTTCAAGAAGTTCGTTTGATATTATATTATATTTCGTCGCTTCATTCTTCAGATACAATAAACTAAGGTAGATGTTTAGAGGTAGTTAAAAGCAGATATAAATGTTCTTAGGTTAATAAAACATTTATAGTATTAGGAAAAAACTTTAATTTGGGTAAACAAAAATATAATACTACTTCCAACTTTTTCTTAATGATTTAAACAAATAATTACATAATTTTTCTTATTATTTGTTAGTATTAGCACTAATCGCACAGACGGATCGGGCAAATTCTTCTTCATCCATTACTGGGCGATTATAGAACCTAGCGAACGTCATAGATGAGGTAGACCATCCAGCCGGTTTTCTTATGGTGTCAATACAAACTCTGGCGGAGGCCGCTGCTGAAGTAGAAGCGTGACGAGTGCTGTGGGCAGTGAATATATTTACGTCCACACCGCTCTCTGCTAAAGTCTGCTTTATCCATCGGCTTATAGTTTGAGACGATGCCTTTTTGCAAGGTTTTTTATGAGTAAGCAAGAGATTGTCAGTCCCTTCAGGTCGCAGCCCAGATGTTACTATAAGATAGTCGTCTAGGGTTCTTGCTGGACATATGCTTGGGTTCTTCACGAAATAAGGCAGGAATAATACTGGTTGCTCTCGATTTGGTGCTGAAGTTTTTATTATGTCAGTTATAAAAAATCTTAGCACCTGACGGGGATCTTATGATATCAGAAGTTCTTATTAGAGAGAGAGTTTGTACGCGATGAGAAGTACACAAAGCAAAAAGTATTGTTATTTTCTTTGTAAGTTTTGTTAGGCTTATATTGCTATTTGGATACCATTTAGATACATAATCAGCACAGTTTTTGGATCCCATGTACTTGTGTATTTGGGAAGGGAAGGTTTTTGTCTATGAATACCCTTTAACCCCATATTATTCCCGAGGAGTAGTGATAGGGCAGAGCGATGACTATTAATAGATCCATATAATGTTTCATTTTTGTACAGATCCGCTATAAATGATATTATGGATGAAAATGGAGCTTCATAAGTATTTATTTGGTTATTTATACTAAATTGGCACCACAGTCTGTACGTACTAGAATATTGTTTCATAGTATTATCTGAGATGGATGCTAGCATGAGATCTAGTGCTATGTCCGAAGTGTTTAATCTCTTAAATGCTGCCCCGAGAGCGGCGCGGTCGCCAGAGAAAGGCTGGCATGAAGTCGGTGACGTAACCTGTAACGACAACGCAAAAGGTCTCTGTTGGGTTTAAAGAAAATAATCTCCGAGATGAGCATTCTTTTGAGCAGTGGAAACCAAGCTTGTCCAGGGCAGTAAGGAAATACTATTATACCGGTCGCTTTGTCACTAATAATTTTTCTTAAACATCTTAGTATTGAGGCGAACGGTGGAAATGCGTAGAAGAACGACGAGTTCCGGTTAACTGTAAAAGCGTCATCTTCATCATCAATTATCAAGATTTTATTTATCTAAAACAAAAATTAATGTTATTGAGGGTAAATATTAGAACCAAAGGCAAATAAATTACTGCTCGAATAGTAACATTTAATCTACTGGACATGTGTAAACACAGGTCATTAATTTTAATACATTATTTTATATTACTTCAATATAATTTTATATACTTGTACGGTATTATATTCAAATATTAATATACGAATATTATAACATTATTTTATTAAAATAACTGTAAAATCGTTTCTCGAACGATTTCCAAGTACCTTCGTGTTAACACGCGGTTAACCTCTCGGTATTAAAATCATCTTCGTGATGACACACGGTCAACCTCCAGGTAAAATGTAAATACAATATTTTATAATATTTTATTTAATTTAGTATTTATAATGTTTAGAGATAAAACTTTACTAACCCGAATCTTTATCAGAATTTTCAGAAGACGAATAAATGATTCGTTTGTATTTTCGCTGCTCCTGTTCCATTTTTCTAATTTTGCGTCGATAACGTTTAATTTTATCTTTTCGGCATGGTAACCACAGAATATAAACTATTTTTACTTTTAAAGAAAGGCACGTGCGAACGTTGCATCGCACAGTTAAGGAATGAAGTGGCTATCGGACCGGTGGGAAAACGGAGAGTGGGAGTTGCCAACAACAAAAAAAAAATCGATTAAAATAGATCGATTCTCTAAACGTGCGAATTCCTCGAGTATCTGAAGTTCTCTCTATCTGAAGAATGAAGCGAAGAAATATAATTATAAATCTAATAACATTGGCGATTGCCATAAAGTTACTTAAAACACATTATCATACTGAATATTTTCAGAAGTTATAAGGATAAATCAACACAAAATAAAAATAAAAAAAACGTTTCTTGGCACTTACTCGACCTATAAATATTCCATAAGATCTTTCACGGATATTTATTAATAAAGTACAAAATTTTATAGTAGAAAGCATTAAATGGATTTCGTCCTTTCGTAAACACAATAAATTCACGAAAACTTTACTACATACAAAGGACTATAACAATACCCGCTTTGTTAGCTCAGGGCTCATACAACAAACTTATGCCATTTATAATGTACCCGAGGCGATGCAGTAGTAAATAAATATTTGAGTGCTCTCTTCAAAGCTCATAACGCTAAGCACAAACTAAAATATTCTTAAATATTAAATAAATTGTCATAAGTACAAATGGACGGTACTACAGTGGATCAGTAGTTACGGACGGTAGTATAATGGGTCAGCTGAAGTTGCAATAGGCCGGCCATTAAGCTCAAAAAACCGATCACCAATGTGGAAAAAAGGTCCTACTGCTAAGTCAAGGATGCTAAGTAAGGGATGTCTCTAGCTCAGGACCGTGCTTTTTGGCATTAGGGGAGTCCTACGTTTAGCAGTTGACTTGTGATGGGCTGCAACAATGATGTTAAAACCAGAATACGTGGGTTTATTTTCGAGTAACAGCTTTGCGATGGGTAAAAGTAAAAGGTTGAGATCCCATCCGTAACGATTCGTGAGAAGTAATGGTTTTTACCGTAACCGTTACAGCCTATTAAAGTCTACTGTTGAATTTAAGCCTCCCCCTAATATTGTTTCATAGAGTGGATATTTATTATTATACCACGCTTATCAAGTGAGTTGGTAAGTGTGATGTGATAAGTATCATAAATGGCATTCTTTGAAAGGCCTATAAATTATGAACTTGAGAATAAGAAAACTTTGAAAAAAAATTCATTTCAATTCAGTTACAGGTCAAACACTTAGTACAGCTATATTCCACCATTTTAGTATATATATATATATATATATATTACTAAAAGTTTATTGCTTTTAGTGTTCAGATTTATAATATTGTTGTAAGCCATAATTGATGCCCCTAGCGCCATCTAGTATCAGGTAGGAGGAGAGCTTTCTAAAAAATGCCATGCCTGAACCAACATCGCAGCATCTCTAGTATCGAATAGAAGAATTAAGCTTTATATAAAAGTTCACACTCGAATTTTCTACATCTAGTCAGACGGTACTGGTATTTTCTGGAATATTCTTTGGTTTCGGTGGAAAAGGCCTATTAAGCCGTTAAGTACCCCGATTGGCAATACGAGCGAAGCTTTCGGAGCGAAATTAAGTGAACTAAAGTATTAAGTGTGATTAATAATTAGTGTGTTTGTTTTTGTTGTTTTAATTGGTGTGCGGTAATTAAAGTGTCAATTTTGGTAGTTCAATCGGCAGTTTTTATTGTCACGAACCCTAAGCTCGTAACAATTGGTGTCAGAAGTGGAATAAAATCATGCCGATTTTACCGAAGGATGACACGGAGGGTGTCGGCACCCAAAGTCATCGTCAGCAGGAGTGCCCGTCTGTTGGAAGAGCAGCTGCGGGGCGGACAGGAGGAACAGGCCTGTCGTTTGGAAGAGCAGGTGCTCCTCAAGAAAGACCTTCACTCTCCCTTTTGGAAAGAAATAAGGGAGGTCAAGGATAGGGTTGCTCAACATGACATCTGCCTGTCGGAAGCTGAAACCCGAATCCACCAAGTGAACAAAATGTTGGCTGACAAAACGCTGGACGACCTCAAACTTGGGAATGAAATAACAGCTCCCGTGGTAGCTACAACACCTTCGCTACGTGGGTTCAAAGTGCCGTCGAACGGCGGCACTTTGAATCCACGTAGTTCTTCCTGGCCGGCCTACAAAATCCAGTTCGAAGCTTTGAAGTTCGAAGTTATGAAGGCGAACGGCTGGAATAAAAGTCAGGCCATGACTGCTCTCACACTAGGCATGCGTGACCAGGCCTTAACTGTTCTAGAAGCTCTCGGTAAGGAAGTGACTTACGAGCAGCTCCTTGAGGCATTGGAGGATAGATATGGCGACGCTCACCTAGACCACGTCTTTCGTGCGCAGCTTAGAGATCTCGTGCAATGCATCAACGAAAACCTGCAGCAGTGGACCCTTGAGGTGGAGAAGCTGGTGTGAAAAGCTAAGCGGTCTGTACCTGCGCTCATTGAAGGGAGCCTGGTGCAGACATTCATCGACCGCAGTGAGTGAATTAAAGACAGAGCTGCTGTGAGGCTCGGGCATCACAAGACGCTTAAGACAGACAGTCTTATTTTTATTTATTTTCCATACCATAAACATAAATAAACATATAAAAATATATACACACAAACATATTAATACAATCATTACTTCCCTTTGTATAAGAAATAATTACTGATTAATAAAATCAATTTTTTATAGGATAAGGGTGACTAACGAACACCCAGTCCACCCGTGGATGCTGTAGCCCATAGACATTTACATTTAACCTCGATTAAGATTCAAAATGCAGACGCGTTGTCAACCTTAAGGACTAAGATAGAATGCCTCGATTACAATAAAATAGATCTGGGTTCTCTACACTCACCATACGAAATACTACAGCTTTAAGCTGCTATTTTACGCTGGTATTCCGTGAGACCTTGGTCCTTCCCCGGTCGAGCTGACCTATTCATGCAACAACAATAATTGCTGCAGCGTGGCTCTACCACGTATAAAATTTACTATTCAATGGCCATTATATTACTTCATTTTATAAAATGACAGTTTTATTTAAAAAAAAAAACGTTTGAATAAATTGTTTTAAATATGTGTTATAAAAAAATTAGATGTTTTTAAATGGGGCGTATAGATAGACATCTACACCAACTCTCAACCGAGAGAATTACGTGGAATCACAAAAAAAAAAACACATAAAATTATTATAAATACATACTTTATAGTCTTATAATTTTATGTGACTTTCAATATGTATGCAGGCTTCCGCTGTCATATGAACATTGTGCTCCGGTAATTTAATTGCTTAAAAACAGTTGTTCAACTGTATCGTTCCAAATATCCCAAAGTAATACCAAATACATCTTATATATCCATTGATAAACTGTGACACAAATAAAATAATAAATACTTTATATTTGTGATTTAAAGTGACGGTTGAAGAAAAAATTTCAAACACATGCAAAAAAGCTCATAACGAATGAATCTGTCGCTTCGTATTTATTTGTAATAGCGGTGGCGGTGGCGTGTTGGCTACGCACTCGAGTTGGTCATTTGAGGCCGCAGGATCGTATCTAACCTGCACAATTTGACTTTTTTGTGAGTGTTTTAAGTTTTAATTTGTATTCAAACTTAATATGTTGAGTAGTCAGAGAAGTGTTTAGGTTTAGTCACGCTCCTAAGTTATCGTTGAAAAAGTACTGTAATAGTGCTCGTAAGTATAAAAATCATACATCAAAACAAAGAATATACTCCGATGTTTAAAGCGTATGAAACATTATCATTATATATGCCTGAACATAACTCAATCTTATTACAAGGCTAACCTCGGCGAACTGAGAAGGTCCTGGATATGTCCACTTTGCATCAACATAACTAGACGAAAGGGAAACAACTGCAATACGCCTGTTCGGAAACAACAAGAAAACATGGATGAATCTAATATGTCCTGCGAAGACCTCATGATTAGTGAAACCACTGTTGAAATTAGTCGACCAGTCATGGACGCAGTTGAAAATACACCCACGTCATCAGGATGTACTCCCGCTGCGAGTATCACATTGGATCAATTCTCGAGACTTCTAGATTTTAAGTTGGATACTAAACTGGAAAGCTTTCAAGCATCTTTAACCAGAACAATAAGGAAGGAAGTTAGTGATCAAATAGCCAAACTAAAATCCGTGTTCACCGTAACGACAGATTTTTTTGCGGAGTAGCAAAGGGACGTAAAAGCTGAACTTAAGACGTTGTCAGACAAGATCCGCAAGCTTGAAGATGAAAAGATGCAACTACAATCCGAATTATCCCAAATGAATAAAACTCTGCAGGTCTTAGACAAATCTTCAAGAAACTGCAACATTGAAATCCAGTCAGTACCCGAAAAACGATCGGAAAATTTATTGTATGGGTTGAAGAAATTGTGTGAGGTCATAAATTGCCAAGATGAACCCTGCGTCAGACCGTCCCCGCAATATTATTGCAACGCTGCACTCGGAACATCACCACGACTCTATCATCTCTGCAGTGCGAAGATTCAATAAAGCAAACGAGTTGTGTCTGCTAAACTCGTGTCACATGTGCTTAGTTGGCGAAAAATACAATATCTATGCATCGGAACACCCATGTAAGGCAGTATACGCCGCGGCAAGACGAAGGACTAAAATTAACCACTACAAATTTGTCTGGGTAAAATACGGTCTCGTCTATGTTCGTAAAAATGAAGAATCCCCTGCTATACTTATAAGAGACACCATCAAAGCTGCGGCCTAATAATCCTGTATTATGAGTAATCTGAATTAAACTCGAAGCATTTATTTGGTATCTTTTCACATATTTTTAAAAATGCATATATATATATATATATATATATATATATATATATATATATATATTATCAAAATCTCAATAGAGCTAGAAGTAAAATAGATATTCTTTATAAAAAACTTTCTGAACTCCAATTACTATTTGATATGTCTAACTGAAACAAATTTCGATGCTTCTCTATATGATGGGGAACTGTTTGACGAGCAATACAATGTCTTCCGTAAAGATCGCGATACCACTTGTATAAAAAAGTATAATAAAGACGATGGAGGCGGTGTCCTCGTAGCAGTTAAAAACAATACTCTGCTGTCAGACGGGTCTCCTGGGAAAGCGAACAAGAGGATGTCTGGATTAGCATATTGCCACCTAATATTAATGGTTAGACAATTAATGTATGCGTTTGCTATCTGCCTCAATATCTTAATAAAAATGACCTGTGAAACTTCTATTCAAATCTTCAAAACATTATCCTAAAATCAAATGTACAGAATTCTTTTGTATTATTTGGCGACTTTAATGTACCCAATGTCTCATGGATCCTGTCAAGCGATGGCAGGATGACAGCTAGCTGCAATGAGAGGGACTACAAGAGCGAACTGTTGTTAGATACTGTGGCACTCTTTGATCTGTAACAGTTCAACCCCATCCCCAATAATAACAATAGGATACTTGATAGAGGATCTTGCTCTTAGCACTTCTGGAAATATGACAAAACAAGATAAACATCACCCTGCCTTACGGATCGATTTTCAAGACTCAAATTCCTTTAATTATAAAGATAAGATAAGATAAGATAAGATGCTTTATTTGTCAGAATATGGTACATTACTGTTGTTACAAAAGAATTTTGATCCTAAATATTCTGCCGTTTCCGGCGTACAAATATTTTCAGATAGATAATTTTTCTAATAAAGTAGAAAACTAAGACACTAATTATTATATAGTATAAAGATACTTGCCGCAATATTTATGGAAACCAAATCTATATAAAACAATCATCAATTAATTCATAATACTTTAGTTAAAACATTTCAAAAAAATTAAATTCAGCAATTCAATAAACACTATTCGAGTCAAATTTATCTTTTAAGAAGTCATTTACTGAGTAATAACACTTATTTAAAAGAAATTGAAACAATTTACTTTTAAAGATTCCTATTTTCATCTCTTTGAAACAAACAGGCAATTTGTTGTAAACATATATTGCCATACAATATACATTTTTTGAGTAGAGTTGTATTCTTTGCTTTGGTACACACAATTTATGTATATTTCTACTAGTCCTAATTACAACATCATTGTGTTTTTCAAATAAATTACTATTTTTGTGAACAAAGATACAGATTTCGTAAATGTATAATGCTGGAAGCGGCAATATTTTATGTTTGCGAAAAAGAGGAATACAACTATCTAATTGGTGTGCTCCGCGTAAAGACCGTACACATTTTTTCTGTCCACGAAAACCTCTAATTAAATCAACAGAATTACCCCATATTATTAAGCCGTAACGTAGGATCGAAGAAACATATCCATGATAGGCAAAGAGTGCAGCCTCCATATTAGCCACTCGTCTTAACCGATATAAAACAAAGACAAATTTATCTAACTTTTTACATAGGCTATCAATATGTGTCTTCCAATTACAGAACTTGTCTATTGTTACACCTAAAAAGTTAGTATGGTTAACTTCTTCGATTATGTTTTTCCCATATTCTATTTTAAGTGGTTCTTGTTTACTATTATATGTCTGAAATCTTATCATCTTAGTTTTTTCGATGTTAATTTGTAAATTATTATGTCTTAACCAATCTATTATTGTTTCTAAGGTCCTATTTATTTCATGTTCGTAGTCAAAATATTTATTATTATTTTCAATATTAATGGTAATGTCATCAGCATATAGCACACATTTATGAGTAGTTACGTTACAAAGATCGTTGATATATATTATAAATAATAAAGGACCCAGTATACTTCCTTGTGGCACTCCGCATTTATTTTCGAAATACTGTGATCTATAGTTTTTTCTATTGCGTCCTGAGTAACTTGATACCTCAACGCATTGCCTTCGCTGACTTAAATAATCTTGTATTAATTTTAATGCATTGCCTCTTACACCACATCTGCTAAGTTTGTGTAACAATAATTCGTGGTCAACGAAGTCAAATGCCTTGGACATATCAATGAAAATGGATGTTATAGGTGTTTTGTTGTTTAGGCTAGTTGTTATTAGTTTTATTAAGTTGAAACATGCTAAAGTGGTTGACTTTTTTTTTGTAAACCCATATTGCTCTGGTTTTAATATTTCATGTTTGTTAAAGAAGTTATAGATTCTGGTATGTATGGCCTTTTCAAACACTTTTGATAGAACAGATATCAGTGTTATGGGCCTATAATTGTTTATGTCAGTTTTATCGCCTTTCTTGTGTAGTGGTTTAACGACAGAAAATTTTAGTCTAGTTGGGAAAATGCCTTGAACAAAAGATAAATTGATAAAGTAAGTTAGTGGGAAAGACAAATATTTGGAGCATTGTTTTAAGATTTTAGTACTAATATCATCATAACCTGTAGAATTTGTATTTTTTAAAGAATTAATAATTTTTATAATGTCAGTGTTATGTATTGGAACTAGATATATAGAATTGGGATAAAATGTCAATTTAGACGCATAGTCGTTATTGGTTATTATTTTATTTGGTGTTTTAATGTAATTATTTAAATTTATAAAGTAATTGTTAAACACTTCCGCTATTTTATCTGGGTGATAATATGTTTTGCCATTAGAGGTTATTGTAGTAATGTCATTCATAACTGCCATATCACTATTAACGTTTTTTATTATTCGCCAAGCTGCCTTACTTTTGTTGTTAGAATTAAGTAGGTAGCGTGTATTGTCCAGTTTTTGGACTTGCATAATGCATTTTCTTAAAATGTTTGTATATTTGTAATATATATTCCAATTTCTCTTTTTTTCTTTAAATCTCTCAAGGTCAATGAATCAAAGTGACTAAATTTCTATAAATGCCAATACAAAACTGTAAAGCAGAGTATCAAGGATTCCAACTGGTCAGATCTACTTCATGGGGCAGATGTAGATGAGGCCGTGGCTAGATTTTACGATGTGATCTACGAAATTATTAATGATTGTACTCCCACAGTTCAGAACCGCTGAAATAAATATCCCAAATGGTTCAGTCCTGGCTTGCGTCGTTGTATGCGGGAAAAAAACAATTACCACGTGCGCTACAAAAAATACAAAAACCCACGAGTTTACGATACATTTTCCCTCCTTCAAGCTAGATGCAAAAAACTCATAAACTTTTGCTACAATAAATACATCAGATCTATCGAAAATGGTTTGACAAAAGACGTTAAGTCGTTTTGGAGTTACATTAATAGCAAAAGATGCAAAAACTCGAGTGTTCCCAATTTGTTTACCAAATGTCATTGTCAAATGTCAAATGTCACACACAACGGCTGCTGGTGGTAAAGAAATTTGCGATCTGTTTTCAGAATTTTTCGGATCAGTATTCGAAGATCATATTCGTGGATCGGGTATATCCGATTGTTGTAGTCAAACAAAAAAAAATCTGGTGACCGAGACAATTGTGAAAATTATAGACCGATAAGCATTTTGTCAGCAGTTCCAAATTATTTGAATCAGCAGTATTTGATCACCTCTATTTTCATTTAAAACCTCTTATATCAAATAAGCAACACGGATACATCAAAAGGAGATCGACAGTCAGTAACCTAAGTTAAGAACTTCAAAACCTACATATACGATGTGTTTATTAAGCTTACGTACCGGCAACAATAGAAGACTCCGGTCATATGCTGAGAGGCTTAAAGAGTTAACATGACACCACTTCACCTCCGTCGCGACGGATTGGAACTAGTTAACCTACACAAAATAATACACTCGGAACTGGTCAGCCAAAGTATTTGACATAGCTCTATCACGAAATAATATCTGCCGGAATCAACCCCTATCAAGGTTATGTCGACTTTATGAGGATTATAGCCTTCATTTTACCAACCTTGACATCTTCAACTCTAGCCTGGTTCGCTTTAGAAATGTTTTGAAAAACATTCTCAAAGACATCCCCTTCGATTGATATTTAGTTATAGTTCTTGATTTGTTGGATATGTGAGCATGTTAGTTTAAGCAATTTTATTTAAAATGTTTGCTTCTTAATTTTGGCATGCCGTGATAACACGTATAAGGATTATGTCTTGTATCACACCATTATTTTTGTAAATTATAGCTTTAAGTCATGATGTAATCTGTTGTGTTGTCCTATATGAAATAAAGTAAAATAAAATTAAAATATGGCGTTTTACTGATTTAGAAGAGACGTCCAGCCTTGAAGTGAACTATTAGCTATCAAGTGTCACATACATAGAGATAATATTTCAAACACTGATATTTTTTTAATAAAAGTTAAAACAGTCGATATAAGTATTAAATTATAATAATATATATACTTTTTTACACACAAATAGTTCTTCCTTTCTGTACTTTAAACCATTGGTTTTATTTTATTGGTTTTATTTTATAGCATTTATCACGAATTCAAGCCAGAACGCAAAATTTGATATAAGTGACTCTCATAATGATTTCTTATATTTACGCTAACACTACACATTGATTAAAACTACTTTTATGGATTTTATCGCGTTTATTTTACTATTATTTTTTTTAATTCCCGACGTTTCGGGCGCTTTCCAGCACCCATGGTCACGGGGGACTGAGATGACTGACGTCCCGATGTCATTGTTAAACCCGGAGTACCTTCAGCTTTTTTAATTATTGTTTATGGTCCGATCTATGCAAAATGAACTGACTATGTCCTGAGGTCTTGCAGTGGTATGCTTGGGTTTAGTTTTAATTTTATTGATTATAGGATCCCAAGCAGGTGGTAGTACTCAACCTCCTTCTCTATTGAAATTAGGATGTTTTTTAATTTCAATAGCCTCATCATCAATAGATCAATCAATAGATCATCACGTATCATCCTTGGTAGGAATCGGTGTTTTTTCGCGAGGATTTTTGGTCTATCAAATCTGATGTAATGGTTGGGGCCGTCTAGGATATGATCTCAAACTGCAGACTTCCCGGAACGTTGATGCTTCACATCAGCTATATGTTCTTTTACGCGGGTTCTAATTGATCTTTTTGTTTGTCCTATATAAGAGAGACCACATTCACAATCAAGCTTGTACACTCCTGCTTCTTGTAGAGGAATATGACACTTGACTGATGGTAGGAACTGACTAATCTTCTGCGGCGGCTTGTAGAATGTTCTAATAGAAGCTCGCTTCAAGGTGTAGCCAATCGTGTCTGTGACACCTCTGACATATGTTAGTAGAGCAGGCACACGCTCGACTGTGGCCGGCTTCACTCGGTCACTGTGACGTAGGCGCGGGACCCGAATCTTGTTATCGTGCAGAACTTGCTTGACGTGCTGAAGCTCGGCGGCCAGGTGTTTGCTGTCACAGATCCCTCGTGCTCTCTGTAACAAAGATTTGCCCACTGTAGCTAACTATGAAGGATGGTGGTGAGATTCACCGTTTAAATATCGGTTTATATAGGTCTTTTTCCTATACACAGTGTGACCAATGGTGTTATTAGGATTTGGGATGACTAACACATCTAGGAAAGGTAAGGCATTATTTGCCTCTAACTCCGTAGTAAATTGAATTTTAGAGTTTATGGAATTAAGATGTTCTAAAAATGCAGTTACTTTGTCTGATGGTAAAATTGTGAAAGTATCGTCTACGTACCGCTTGTAGATCCTTGGTGTAACAGGTGCAGTAAGGAGGGCTTTCTTCTCAAAGTCTTCCATGAATATATCGGCGACAATGGGAGATACAGTGAGCCCATCGCAACACCATCTACTTGCTTGTAAAACTCTTCCTTCAACAATAGATAGCCAGATGTAAGGCAATGTCTGAGTAATACTGCATATTCTGCTGGCATATTATTTTCCTCTAGTTTTCTAGTTATAATTGAGATGCAGTCTTCAACAGGTAGGCATATAAATAGAGACTGAACATCAAAACTGACCATAGTTTTATTGTCAGTAAGACGTAGGTCTTTTATCGCACTCACAAAATGGTATGAATCTTTAGTGTATGCTCTTGTGGGTCCTCTGAGTGGTGATAATATTTTAGCTAAGTATTGAGCCAATCTGTAAGTTGGCGAATCAATCTGACTCACTATTGGACGTAATAAAGCGTTCGGTTTGTGACCTGACCTGACCTGACCTGAATGACCTGTTCATTAATGTAACCATCATTTGCAACTCGGCCGTCAACGACGCAAAATATGACCTGATCATCGGCGTACAAAAGGCATTTGACGGTTACCTCACCTATTTTTAATCCGGGTTATTACAGGTTAAATTTCTTAATCAGGAATATTAATATTTTAACTTTTTTTGTTTAAAAACTAACTAAGGCACTTGTGCTCTTTTGAAAAAAATATTCAAAGATATGACTAAAATAGGTACTATTTTGGTTTTTTTACCAACTTCAAAAAGGAGGAGGTATTCAATTCGACTGCATGTTTTGTTATGTATGTTAACCTTAGAACTTTTCCCTGAGAGAATCTATCTTGATGATTCTTTTTTTTATCTCAAAGCTAGTCTTTCTAGCATTGTGCCTTATAAATTTAAGCAAGATCTGACAAGTGGTTTTTAAGTTACCTTTAATATTGCGTATTTAATTGACTGTTGTTCTCATTTTAAATATATTGAAGTCCGTTGTACATTTTTTTACCACTTGTTCTATAAAGGGGTTAACAAAAATCCAATTTCATTTAATTTGAGAAAAAACTAACTAAATGACTAAATTTTGACAAAAATAGGTACCGTTTGAGTTTTTTTATTTCTAAAAAGTTGTAGAGAAGAATTCAATTTTATTTTACCTTTTATATTTATTGGCACGCCGTTATAGTATTGGTTGGATCGAAAGTGAGCCAGAGGTTGCATCACTCTAGCGGAGTATCATACCTATGGTGGCGTGGTAGAGGATATATCGAAAGTAAAGTAAAGCAAGCTTGACAATGATAACGGACCATTTTTGCTCATTAAAATCGAATACAAAACTTTCAGTAGTTTAAGCTGTTGACGGACGGAATCTTAATAAGATTACAGTACAATCTTAGAGGTGTTACAGGCCTATTGGCTTTTGTAGATATGCCCCCCCCCCCCTTCCGTGTAATTCATTCAGTTGCCAAGACAAGAAGTCCTCGTTGTTATTATACCTAATTTTATAGTAAGCTGCAATACCTGTCCTTAACGCCGCAGCATAAATTAGACCACTAGTGGCCACTACTTTATGTAGATACTTAAGCCGGGTCCTGCCACTACTGATCGGAAGGCAGTTATTTAACATATCTGTACACTGATTTGATCATCACTTATAATAACTTAGCAGGTGGGTTAAATATTACCTCAAATTTCATACCTTTAAAGTTACCGCCCGGATGGTTATATTATCTTATTTCTATGTTATTATCTATCTTTTTGACATAATTCATATTCTCTTACACCGCCGCCACTGATAAATTTCCTGTGCACATTTCATATTTCACTTGACGGTCACGTGATTCAGAGTTGAACACGAGTTTATAGTTTCTCAGTCGTTTTGAAACGCATTCAATTTATCAAAATCTTCATAATGCTGATATAATATTACCACGCGTTTTGAGGCCTAACTTAGAACTTTGTTCATATAACTATAATATGTAGTACGTGGTGGAGCCACGCTCACGGCTCAACCGGGGCATAACAGTTTAATGCAACTGTATTACGTACTGTGTGTGTAGAAAACCGTAGGCGCTTTTTACTAGATACGAGGCATTAATTTGCAAAATTGTCTAAGTAAAATGTAGCAATGTTTATTCAATAATTAATTAATTTCAATAAATTTATTCAAAAATGTCACGTGGTGAAACTTCATTTAATGTGTTTCCATTCCCATTACAGCCTGTAAAAAGTCCTCTACTGAACAGAGTCTCTCCCATAGATTGCTTCATAGGGGAATGTTAGCAATTTACATATCAATCACGATTACTAACAAATTAATATTCACTTTCAAGTGCCATGGCTGCTGACATAATCAGCTCCCCCGTAACTATGAGTACTGTAAAGTACTCGAAACTTTAGGAATTTAAAATAAATTAATATACGCGATAAAATCCGTAAAACTTTTTTTAATTTAAATTTGACTTTGACTTCTAATTTAAAAATGATTGGCAGGGAAAAAAATCGTAAGCAAAGCCGCACGTCGTGAGGTTCTTTGAACCGTCGTGATGTAGTTATAGTACAAATGTGAGTTGTTGTTGTTATCAACACGATACGAGTTTACCCGTAAAATTTATAACTTTTAGCATAAAAAATATACGGAACTAACAGCTAATTGTCACTTGCTGTTTTATAGATTGTAATCTTTTTTAATATATCCTATCTTCAAAAGTTTCTTAAAATAGCCCGTTCAATAGATTGACTCATTGCATGTGTTAGTTTGAAGGTGTTGGTAAAAAGGGTTATAATTTAGCAAATTTTTTATAGGATAGGGTGACAAACGAGCACACAGTCCAGCTGATAGTAAGTGTGGCCGCGGCCCATAGACATATACATCTGTCCTCGATTACAAATCGTTTCTAGTAAAGGTCTCCGGTTCTCTACACTCCCCATACGAAATACAGCAGCATCAAGCTACTATTTTACGCTGGTATTCTGTGAGGGCGTGGTCCTTCCCCGGTCGAGCCGACCCATTGTGCTACAACTATACTACTATAATAACTGCAGGATGGCTACCACGTATAAATTTTTAAGTAGTATGGTGTAAATGAGTTGTGTGTTATCAGTTTAATCAAGTAATCAGTAGCACCATTAATTATATTTCATCAATTAAATTTAGGTTAATATTTTAAACTTAATTAATATCCCAAAAGTTCATGTTTACAATATTATATAAAGAAACATCGAGCTGGAACATCGTTTGTAGTTGTACCCATTTCATGTTTCGGAAAATACACTTCAGGGTACACTTTATATATTTGTTACCGACGACTTGTTCTTTTCCTCTGTGGCCTCTTGCGACACCCGTGGGCTGATGCGGTGCACTGGATGTTGTTACACCGCCGCTATGCGGCTGCTGGACACACATTGAAGAATTGCAATTCTGGTATGATCATGCTATAATAGAATGGCCTGGGTAATTAATAAGTATGCTGAAAGGGTTGAGTTAAAACAGTCGCTTTGGTAATATGTTATTTGCTTCAGTCCGTAATTGCATGAGTATATTTTATTATAAAATTAATGCATATTAACCCTTGACTTAGTAACCGTATAGTAGCGACATAAGAATTTTCTCTAACGTATTTCACAACAATTTGAAATAATAAAAAAAATTCAATTAAAATAACCCCTCTCATGAGGCAATTTTTAGAAAATTTATTAAAATTACAGCCTATTTACGTCCCACTCCCGGGCACGAGCCTCATCTCATTTCTGGGTTTAGTAGACTGTAAATATGATGTTGATAAATACCTTATTAACATATTTTTGTAAATGTAATACGTCTGATAACAAGATTTTACATAATTTTAAAATTCTTAAGAAACTGTTATAATATAAAAGAGTAAACAAGCTCACGCAAATAAAAACACACGCTTTTTTGGTGTAGGAATTTTCGATCTAGATTAGCCACGTTTAGTGTATATAGGATGATCCAATGTTTTTTAGCATTTTTTTCAGCGTGGTATAATATGTGATAAGAGAGGAGTGTGGTTTGCAAGATGATGTTGTGACCAGGATTAAGAAAGGAATGCTTCGGTGGTTTGGTCATGTGGAAAGAATGGATGAGGAAAGAGTGACAAAGAAAATTTATGTTGCAGAAGTGAATGGCAGAGTCGGAAAGGGACGTCCTAGGCGAAAATTTATCGACCAAATTGGCGATTTATTGAAAACGGGCCAAATTAGGAGTACCCTTAACCGACGAGCATGCATGCGTAGATGTATGGATGTGAAGGAGGCGAGAGAGGTGTGTCAGGATCGTGCCAAATGGAAGTCTGTAGTCTCTGCCTACCCCCTCTGGGTGACAGGCGTGAGTGTTTATGTTTATGTTATGTATAATATATATGAAGCAGGTAACCACGTCCTGGCCACCGCATATGAAAATTCATAGCGTCTAATATTACCGACCATATTGAAAAGTAGGTATTTAGATGAAATTTCGGTTTCACATCTGCAAAAATCAATTTAATTCGGGATGGGGTATATTAACTTTGATTTCAATAACAACGAAACTACTGGAACTGTTCTATAATCTTATGAAATCGACACTACCTACAATTAGGTTAAATTGAATACTCCTAAGAATAGAATAGAATATTTTAATTACAAAAAAATATCTATTTAAAGTCCACTGATTTGGAAATCTATTGCTGTGGGAAGAACCAGCAAGAAAACCAACATAAATAAGCACTTTATGTCAAAATCAACTGTCCGTTAATCTCGCCCAAAGTCAAAAATGGCTAAACTGATTTGATTAAATACTTTGTGTGTTTTTCATGGACGGTTTAGATTCATAATCGTACCAAGTAGGTGGCGCTGTTGTTGAGATCCAGACATCAATCGTGCAAAGCCGGGGTGGTTCGATAGTTTATAATAATTTACAAAGTATTCTAATTTAATTATACATTAAAAAGAGATTGCCATGAAATAAATTTTTAATCGAATTAGACATTTCACCTGATGGTAAGAGGCTACTTATGGAACCTCACGAAACGCTGCACCTAAGCTCTGGAACTCATTTTGCATAAAATTTTAATAAACCTCAATCATGATATTGTAAAAACACAGCACATGTTTGTCTTACATGCCAAACGGTCCACTTTGCTACAGTCGCTAGCATAAGTGGCACTGAGTTTTCATACTGACGTTTTATCAGCGATATTACGAAAAAATATTTTTCTAATATCAAGTAATATTTTTATTACTAACAAAATGCATAAAAGAATTGCGTAGCTTGATTTTAATCTATTATTGTTTTTAATCTATTAAACTGGAGTGCAAAACGATCTTGCAGTCCACTTTTTGTTGAGTGGCTACTACAGTACAAAGACACCTGCAGACAACTTAGCAATGCAAAAAACTAGCAACATTTCTTATGTATAAAAAAAAGATAAAATAAAAACAGTTATAAAACAAATACGAAATATTAAAATTCATGACAATCTAGTAAAATGTAAGTAGACTCTTCTAGGGTTAAATATGTGGTAAAAAAGTGTTAGTGCCTGGCATTCAATTTTATGACAGCTCGAGTTCATATAACATGTTATAGGCGGCGTAACTCGGATAAAGAGGAGTTTACGTGATATAGCGCATGCTGAAACGTTTTAAAGGAAAATTTGCTAGACTTAACTTTAAATAAACATACATATTGTCGCGTCTGTAATGCTCGATGAGATAGGAAGAGTTCAAAGAGCAGCGAGCTACTTGGACCTCGTTTAGCCAAAAAATATGGGAATAAATAAAAAATTGTGAAAAAAATGGGTAGCCTAGAGTGGCTCACATGACATATTCTTAAAGAGGTCAGGTGGACAGTCTAATTACGCAATTATAAGCAACACGCCTCCTCATTGTTACTTCCTACATTACATGGCGACTTTTCCGGAATATATTAATTATGTTGACGGTTTTTTTTGCGCCCGAAGCAAATATGGGCAACCCTCCAGAAAGCCGTGGCAGCTCAGTGGTTAACGCTCGCTGTAAATATAACAGAACGCGAGTAACCCGGGTTCGATCCCCGCCGGCATCAATGAAATTATTAATTGCAATTTTAAGTGCTGATTTACCACGTGCTCGGCGGTGAAGGAAAACATCGTGAGGAAACCTGCATGTCTGAGGAATAAGAAAAAAAAATATTTCGAAGACATGTGAAGTTCGTCAACACGCATTTGGGCAGCGCGGCGGACACTTCCTCGCCCTAAACCCTCTCAGAAATGAGGGGAGGCCTGAGCCCAGCAGTGGGACGTATATAGGCTGTAACTTTACTTTACTTTACTCCAGAAAGCGGGGGAGGGAGGCGGTAAATGCTCATAGCATACCACGCAGCCGGCTGCGTGGTTATGTGGAGACTTTTACCCATTAAACACCGCCTTTATGGATTGGCTTAACGGTCTAACTAGAGATCTCTAAGCCGTATACGGACGCGACCCTCCTTGGCAGAAAGGAGGGCGCAAGCGGCGAAAAGCCGCTTAAAAGTGTGCCTAACTAAGGCAGATTAAGGGATGTGTTATGTAGACTCGGCCTGAGCCGCCAGGAGGCAGTTCAGGTCAGCCGAAAGCTTGTTGGGGGGGGGGTCCGAGAGAAAGTTTCTCGGTCTGCGCACACTATGGCGAGTGTGGATAGGGGCTGTATAGGCAGCTGTCTCACGAATGAGATGATTTGGGTGGGACTCTGAGGCTTTGAAAAATCTCTCAGAGAGTGATTTAAGGAACTGCTGGATTGTTGGGAGCTTTAAGTCTCGGTGTAGGTCGGCATTACGGACATAATAGGGCGAGTTAGTGGCCCTACGTCAGAATAGATTTTGAACTTTTTGAAGTTTATTTATAACTTTGGGCTTAGCATGTGCGAAAATGGGGGCCACGTAGGTCATGACAGGTCGTATGCAGACCTTATATAGGGTTCGCTTGTTGCGGAGGGACATTTTACTGTGTCTGCCCAACATGCTGTTGAGCCTACCCATGTAAAATCGTGCGGTGCGAGTTACCTTCTTGATATGGGGCTCGAAAGTGAGCCTTGCATCAAGGGTGACGCCTAAATATTTGGCTTTTGTTTGCCATGGGACAGGGGTTCCTTTTTTTTTGGATCTTTTTCCAAATCTGTGGCAGTGAGTTGCCTTTAGAGTAAAGGTCTGTGTCATCTGCGAAGAGGGCTAGTTTAACACCGTTCGACGGGATAGGGATGTCGTTGGTGAATAGTATATATAGAAGGGGAGCAAACACAGAGCCTTGAGGGACACCGGCTTTGATTTGACGAGTAGAGGATAGCGTGCCTTCGTGTCTAAAGCGAAAGGTACGATCCTTCAGATAGGAGGCTACAAGGCGGATGAGACGGTCAGGGAGGCCTAAGTCGTACAATTTGTAGATAAGGCCCTCGTGCCAGACTCTGTCGAATGCCTTGGCAATGTCGACAAAAACAGCGATGGATTTTTGATGACGAGGATAAAAACCGCTGAGAATATATTCCACTATGCGGTGAACTTGCTGGGGGTACGAGTGTTTGGCTCGAAACCCGAATTGTTGAGAGATGACAAGAGGGTCGCCATCTGTGGGAAACAAATGGCGCCTCATGCGCACGAGAATAACTCGTTCGAAAAGTTTGCCCATGGCCTTGAGGAGGCTGATGGTACGGTGATTGGAGGGGGAGGTGGTGAGGTTTTCCTGGCTTGGGAATGCCAATGACAGTTGCCTCTTTCCAAGAGGTGGGAAAGTAGCTGAAGCAGGCGTTGAAGATTATGGCCAATAAGGCAACCTGCTCCGGAAAGTGTTTGAGGGCTTGATTGGAGATGCTATCCGCACCCGGTGCTTTTTTGGACTTAAGTCCTTTGATGGTAGATGAAATCTCATCTTTGGCCACAGTGATAGAGTCAGAGGCGGTGGGGGGGCAAGTTCCGGCGACGGACCTCGTCCTCCACTAGTTTGATGTGTAGGGGGTCAGTGGGTTGTGAGCTGGGAGAGCATTGAGCGGCGACGCTGTCGGCGAAGCACTCAGCCTTTTCTTCATCCTCGAAGGCAATAGAGCCGTCGGGACGAGACAGAGGGGGGAGTATGCGTGATAGCGTCTATCCGGAGGGCTCTCGCCATCTGGTAGTACGCTGTGTGGGGAGGGGGAGATTTTTTTCCATGAGATTGCCCCTTTCGAGGTCTCTCTAATCTTTGAGGTGGTAACGGAGTTTGCGTTGAAGACGGTGGGCCGTGAGTCTATACTCGGGAGTGGGATAGCGTGCAGCTCTACAGAGGGCAGCTTTTTTGGCTTTTAACAGGTTACTAATATCTAGGGGAAGACTAGTTTTAGCAACCGGGACGACCTTTTCATTCTCTTTAAGAGAGGATGTTATAAGTGAGGTGAGATTTTCGACTGCGGTGTCTATTTTCCCCGTACTGTCGAGGATGTCGGAAGAAAGGGTTATGGAAAGATCCGGAGAGTCTATAACCGAGGCTAGAGACTTCTTGAAGCCCTTCCAGTTGGTGTAGGTTTTGGAAGTGGAAGTTGGAGGTGGCTGATGGCCAAGAAGGAGGGATACAAGACGGTGGTCGGATCCTAGATCATCGATAGACTCGATTGCTCTAAGGTTAAGGGAGATTCCTTTAACTAGAGTAAAGTCTAGTACGTCAGGAGCATAGTTAACGTTGTCGGGACTGTAGGTGACAGCGAGGGGCTGTAGATAGTTAGGTCGAGAGACTGAGTGATATTGAGCAGCACCCTGCCACTACTAGTAGTAGTGCGGCAGGTCTATTCAGTATGCTTGGAGTTAAAATCTCCAAACATAATGACTGAGTCGCCTAATGCTAAGGATGGCTTCGAAATCACTCTTAACGGGAAGGGTTCCGCTAGGGATATAGCAAGAGGCTATAATGATAGACTGGTGTCTAGTCATGGCTAATCTAGTGATAGTTGCTTCCATACTGGTAAGCGTTGGAGTGGGGATGTGGAAGCAATGAAGGGACTTTTTGTAATAAGTGGCAGTACCGCCGCCTTTGCGGTCGGGTCTGTCATTACGAAGAAATGAATAATTTTTAATAGAGAGGCCTTTAGAGACCTTAGGGCTGAGGTGGGTCTCCAGAAGGAGGAGGAGGTCGGCTTCGCGATCTTGAAGAAATAGCCTAAGATCTGGGAGGTTATTTCGCAAACCGTGGATATTGAACGAAACAAGCGACAAACCCTTTGGTTTGATACGACCGTGCGATATTGCGGGAGCAGTGGGCTCCGGCATAGTGTTATTACAACGACCTTAGTAGGTCGATGTGGGCGGTCCTGAGGGGACTGAGCAGCGCGCAGTTTACGCGCAAGGATAGATATTTCCCCTATATTGATCTTATTCATAGTGTTAGATACTAGGCTTAGATCATCTACTATAGGGTCTGCCTGTTTTTGTGGGTCGGCGGAGTGCCGCGGGATATTTTTTGCCTTTGGGAACCAAGGGTTTATTGGGAGCGGCGCAGGCTGGGAGAGCGGAAGGCACATAAGGGGCCGAGGAGGGCCCTGAGGGGGCCGATAGGGGCCTTGAGGGGGCCGATAGATGCCCTGAGGGGGCCGATAGCTGCCCTGAGGGGGCCGATAGATGCCCTGTGTGTGCTGAAATGAGCCCTGAGGGGGCTGTGGTAGGGGCTGGCCCTGGCGGGGGTATGCGGCTTCCAAGAGCCGGGAAAGTTCGGTCATTGACCTGGGGTGGAGCTTTTTGGCTCAGAAGTGGGCGAGGAGCGCGAGGACAGCCTCTAACGTTGGATGGGTTGGCTGTTTGTCCACATAGGATACATGCGGGTGGGGATTCGGCGTTTTTTGGGCCGGGGGCACTCTATTGAGTGATGGGGTTCTAGGAACTTAACGCACCTGGGTGGGGCTGAGCAGTTGGCTGCCGCGTGCCCATAGAGTTAGCAGCGGTGGCACTGCGCTGGGTAACCGCGCCGGTGTGGGGCTTCGACCTTTACACGCGACAGTCCGCACACAGTGCGTACCTCGCGGAAGATGGCCTTCGCCTCCGGCACATTGGTGAGAACGAGGAGGGCAAGGTTAAATCTCCCGCCCCTGCTACTGTGCATCTTGTGCACAGCCTCTATGGGGAAGCCTTGGGACTTAAGGTCTTCCAGAATGTCCTCGTTTGCGAGTTCATTCGGAACTCCGCGGAGGACTGACTTGATTTTCCTTTCTTCGGCGAGAGCGTATGTGTGATAGGACATACGCTCGGCCGTGAAGAGACGGGTTATATTCCGGAAGTCTTCTATGGACGCCGGCATGATTTTGATGGCCTCGCCGACATTGGTGGCTTGGTCATATTTGAAACCCTTATCGTAGAGGGTTTTGGACAGCTGTCCAAATTTCGCCTTGTCTCTGAGAAAGACAGGGGGCCAGTTTGGGAGCGCAGCGTGTTGCTGGCTTGGCGGTAGTGTCTTTCGACTGAGAGGCGGCAGCGTTAGGGGCTGCGGAAGTAAGGGCAACGATGGGGGCTGCGAAGATTGAGGCAGCGGCGGAGGGTGCGCGGGCAGAGGCGGCGGCTGCCGGGGCGGGGGGAGTGCGGGCAGTCGCGGCGCGCTTCGGGCCGCGCTTTGATTTCACTAGCGTAAATTGTGCTGAATCGGTGACTGTTCCTTCGGAGTCGGATGACTCCGAGGAGCCGGTGGAGCTGAGGGCGGTCCTCTTCCGGGAGGAGGAGGTGACGGACGTGGTGTCCGAGCTTTATATCGGAGAAGGGGGACGCGGGTGAGTCGGTCTGCGGGGCAGCCGCTTGTGTCGCGAGGAAAACCGCGACGGCGGGCGGGGGGGACGCATGTCTTGTCAATTTGGGTGGGTATGGGTAGTCCTGCGGCTTGAACGAATTGGGCGATGATGGCCACAAGTTGGCTCATGAGATTTCTTATGTCTATGGAAGATGATTTTAGTCTAAGAATCTAGAGGTCCCTGCTCTGAGAAGAACAAGGCCTTGGGTGGCAGATGGGGAGGACTGACGCTCTATTCCCAGAAGCTGGGGTCCCTATATTCTGATGGGAACAAGGGCTCGTTCTGAGAAGAGCAAGAACGATCTTCCAAGAACAGTAACAAATAATAATAATAATAAGTCGTAGTATAACAATAAAACAATAACAGAAAAGTTAAAAATATAACAACAAACTAAACAATAAAAGCGAAGCGCGCTCGAATCTCCCCGCCGAAGCGAGGTGGCAAGAACGATGCGAAAACAAAAGAACTCACCGACAGCGTCTGCTCGGCCGGTGTGAGCGGGAGAGAGCGGGGCGTGCGGGCGAGATATTGCACTACCGCATGAGGACGGAGCGCGGACTGTATGCACTACCACTCGGGAGCGGAGAGCAAACGGAACTGAATTTTTTGATGTTGACGGTGGCTAGTCCACCCTTTAAACAATCACATCACTTACATAAGTAGCTTGTACGACATCGTAGGCAAGTAAAACACAAACACAGTTGATACATTTTAGCAGGCACCATGCAGCCACCGCAGTGTCTACTTGTGTCTCGTGTAGAGGCGAAATACGTGTCGTATTAATAATCATAATAATTTATTTACTTTGAATGTAGGTATTTACAATAAGATATTTAGAGTACCTAAAAGATCCGTACATTCTACCATTTTGGCATGCAAATATTAAATTAAAATGTATTTCTTAAGAACACTAGTAATTAATCAGTATATATAATCAGTACAGTATTATCAACGGTTGTGTGTCTTTCCTAGTTTAGGGGTGTTGGAAGTTGTGATGCTGGGTTTAGTGTTGATGAGGAAAGTGTACACACAATCGAGGGAGGGCGGGAGGTGATCTTTACACTAGGTAAGACACATAATTTTATTTTTATTACGCGGATATAAGCAAATTAATTTTTAGGACCTCTCCCACAAAGTTATCCTGATTTTATAAATTAAATTCCTTTGTGCTATAATTTCCACATAAATATGGTATAATTAAACAAACTTCACCAAAACATAATAGGTGGTAGGGCTCCTTTTCGGCCTTAGAATCACTCAAAGTAAGTGCCACTCTCTGATCTACTAATAGGGCCAGTTTAATTGCGTAACCCTCCCAGAAATGAGCAGAGGCCTGTGCCCAGGAGTGGGATATATAGGCTGTAACTTTTTTTTATTAGAAAGGATGTGGTATTAACTTCAAAGGAGATTACATCACTCACCTTCGATTTGTCGACGTTACAGTCTTTCTGGGAGAATCGCTGGAGGAGCTAAGCACTATGCTCTATGACCTCAATAGTGTCTCCCAACGGATAGGTCTTAAGATGAACACGGACAAAATAAAAATCATGTGTAACGTCCATGTCACATCTATGCCGGTAGTATTTTTATAGGATAGGGTGACAAACGAGCACACAGTCCACCTGATGGTGAGTGGTTGCTGAGGCCCATACATCTACATATATCCTCGATTACAAAACAAAATGCAGATGCGATGTCACCCGTGAGGACTAAGATGGAATGCCTCGTTTCCATTAAAGAGGGTATCCAGCTCTCTACACTCACCATACGAAATACAGCAGCATTAAGTTACTATTTCACGCTGGACCACGCTCTCACAGAATGTTAGAGTGTGGTCCTTCCCCTGTTGAACCGAGCCATTCGTGCTATAACTATACTACTAATATAACTGCAGTATGGTTTACCACATAAAGAAAGTCTACCACGTAGTTGTTGGCAGCACTAAGCAGGAAGTTGTTGACGAGTATATTTACCTGGAACAAATAGTCCAAATAGATAAGTCCAACTTCGGCCAAGAGGTTAATCGACGGATTGAACTCGGCTGGGCAGCGTTCGGAAAATACGACACATCTTCTTGTCAGGTATACCTCAAAACCTGAAAACGTGATTGTACAACCAGTGCGTGTTGCCAGTAATGACTTATGGAACTGGGACGTGGACCTACACTGCTGGCCGTATGAGGACGCTCAAGGTTGCACAGCGAGCTATAGAGAGGGCTATGCTCGGGGTTTCTCAGCGTGATAAATTGAGAAAAGAGGATATCCGCAGTAGAACCAGTGTGACTGATATAGCCCAACGGATTAGTAAGCTGAAGTGGCAATGGGATGGTCATATAGCTCGAAGAACCGATAATCGACGGGGAAAAAAGGTTTTCGAGTGGCAGCCTCGTACCGATAGGCGAAGAGTAAGGCGATCCCCACTAGATGGAATGGCGACCTTGTAAGAGATATGCAGGAAATCGATGGATGCAGGTGGCTCAGGAACGTGCTTTGTGGCGTTACTTGGGGGAGGCCTATGTTCAGCAGTGGACTTGTAAAGGGCTGTAATGATATATATATATATATATATATATATATATATATATATATATATATATATATATATATATTGAATATAAAGTAGATAGGTAAAGGCGATGCGAATGAAGATTGCGGCGATCGCGGTTGCTCTTTAACTATACAGCTAGTCAGCGACTCGCGGCTGCAAAACCTAGTGATTATAATTAGGTCCTCTGTGGCAGCTGCATGTTGCGCCGTAAGCCTGTCAGATAATCGAAGCGCGTAAAACCTAAGTAACCAATAGATAGTAGCGATGGTTCGTCTACGTATTACAGTCGATTTTCGTTCATCGACTAATCGATCAACTAATTAAATTTCTCAACTATATTACGCGTCAACTTGGTTTTGCATGAGTTTAAATTATAACTCCGCGAAGTTGCGCATCGTCTATGGATCGACATATTTGAAATACGTAGGCCGCAGACTAGTGCAATGGCATAATGTATTAAGTAGTCTATTATTAAGTCGGCATCTATTTTAATTTCAACTTCTCTTCATACTTTGTCAACCCGCTTGCCAAGCTTTAACCATGACAAATAGTCCCCCCATGAGAAAATCTATGGAGGATGCCTAAGTTAAGTAGTGGACTTTAATGGGCTGTAACGGTTACGGTATTATTTTTAATTGAATAGTCTATACGTTAAGGGTGGTCTTGTATACATTTTAAGGAATATTTCACGCCTAAGAGCAAAGGTAAAGGATGACATTTTGACTTTCTACTTGAAACAGAGATTTTGGCAGCAATGGAAAATATAAAAGCTTTATTTAAAATATATATCTTTAAAATATTATACGTGGTATTATACTTGTAGCACGAATGGATCGGCTCGACCGGGGGAGGATCATGTTCTCACAATACCAGCGTAAAATAGCAGCTGAACACCGCTGTGTTTCGTATGGTGAGTGTAGAGATCTAGATACCTTTTTAATGGAAACGTGGCATCCCATCTTAGTCCTCACGGGTGACAATGCATCTGCATTTTGATTCGTAATCGAATATAGATATAGGTGTCTATGGACCACAGCAACCACTTACCATCAGGTGGACTATGTGCTCATTTGTTAGCTTGATACTATAAAATAAAAAAAAATCTTTAAAATAAGAAAATAACAAAACAGCCCATATTCCACATGATAGTAAGTAGATAATGTGGCCTATAGACATCTACATATATCCTCAGTTAAAAATCAAAATACAGGTGTGTTACTTTACCCCTGCGAACTAAGACGAAATGCCTCTTTTCCAGTAAAAAAGGATCTCCGGTTCTTCACACCCACTATACAAAACACAACAACAAACTTTTACGCTGCCGTTCTGCGTGCGCGTGGTCCTTCCCCGTTCTAGCCCATAACTGCAGTATGACTCTATCACGTATAAAATATTTTCTTTAATATTCTTGAAAGCTATATTTAATATAAGAAAAAAGCAGTATCTTAAAAATATTACAACAAAATTACTACATTAGAAAAATAAACTTAGAAATAAAGTTGTCATCACAGCTTCCATTTTCAAAATCTAACTTATTTGTCGAATCTTGTATCTCAAAGCTATTGGTACCGCTTTTATAACGTCGTCTCATGTATTGAGTTAGCTGTCGGTTTGAGTTGAGAAACTTGAAAGGCCATTCGCTGGAATAAATTCTAAGGCATAAAGCATTGATTTGTTACTAATTTCTCAATTCTTGCTTCTCAATGATGAAAGTCTACGTTCCAAAAGCTGTTTAGATATTTAAAAATAAGCCTCAAATTGCTAAATATGTTTAATAAAAAAATTGCATGTTTTATTGGAAATGTTGTTTGCTTTTTTACATATAAAGAAAACGATTTAATGGATTGAATTTATTTTAAAAGGAATAGAATTATTTTACCTATCAAATATAATTCAAGTGCAATTATTTGACAGGTAAAATAATTTTAATGTTTGTGAAAGAAAACTAGAATTAAAATTGTAAAATTATGGCCCAACTCGAAATAATTTTATTCATTCTAATTTTTTATGATGTTTTTACTTTAAATTCAGAGTTTATTCAATTATAGTAAGGAATATTACAGAATAAAGGTCTACTAACTTTTAAATAGTTACATTATAATTTTCACTTACAAATTTAGCTTAACAAACATACACCTTTGTTCTCCTTAAATTCTATCCTACGAGGTAGATTCTTTTTTTTTTAATTTAAGTGTGACCATGCCTATAGTTTATCTTATTTAATAAATATTAAACGTAATATATGTTCACAGGTGGTAGAAGACAAACCTTCAGAAAACTTTGAGAGAATGAGATGAACGCACTCTGCGTCAGGAGTAGTGTAATGTTAGGGTTTATGTAATGCAAATACAAATAAATGCATAGCAGACACTTTTTTTTAGAATAAAGGTAACAAACGTGTACACAGTCTACCTGATGTTAAGTGGATGTTGGAGTCCATATATATATATAGATTTCCTTAATATAGAATCAAAATTCAGATGATTGTCACCCCTAAGGACTAAAATGGAATGCCTTTATCCACTACACTCATCGTACGAAACAGTACTAACAGCAGTATTAAGTTGCTAATTTACGCTGGTATTCTGTGAGAGTGTTGTGCTTCTCCAAGCTTCTTGAGGTGATCCAGTTGTGCTGCAACTTCGACTTCGATAATAATTTAAATCAGTTATTCGTTTCCAAGAACTCAGTGAACGAACATAAAAATTTACTGAATGAAAAATCTCCTTGTGGTCTGAGCTCAGTACAAAATTATTTGTGCCGGCAGAAATCGAACTTGGTTACCTTGCGTACTATGAAGTTTTAAAGAGAACGCTTAACCCCTGAGTTACCATGGCACTTAGAATGAATAATGTAAACAAATTGTTATATCCAAATATAGAGTTTCTATTTAAACACGTCTATATTGGTATTGGACGGTTACATTTCATTTCATTTGTCGCCTGTAGCAAAAGAGTTTAGTTTCTCTAAACTTTTTAGCGATACTTTTATTTTACATTTCTAAATATAACCCCTCAACAGTATCCTTCAAAATGGCATCTTTTCGTATATGTTGCAACCATTGCTGTTTGTATTTACTGCCCTGGAGAAATAATTTATTTAATTTCATGTATTTTAGGTACATGGGTATAATGTGATGGTTTATAAAATAAAATATAATAAATAAGCTTTTTCGTATAAATTTATATAATATTATAACATTAGTGCTAAAATAGAAGTATAAAAATAGTAAGTAGGGAATTGAATCGCCGCAATGGATGACAGTTACTGACAATAGATATTTGATATATAGCCGGGATGGATGTTTTGACTGTGTGGATATGTGGGACGGATTTATCGCATATATATAACAAAAAAAATATTTTCAAAAGCTACATATGATTATGTTGAGGTCATGCATCGTTCGGTAGCCACACTATCTACACTCAGTATTGTTTCATGTTGGTAGGATATCTGTATTAGAGGTGTAAAAGTAACGAAAAAAAGCGTACCCGTGTATTCGTTACTATAACGATTAGTACTCGTTACCTTTAGTATCGGAACGTTACTCGTCATTTTAGATACCTCAAACATATTTTAGCATGTTATGTTAGAGCATCGAATCAAGTGTATTGCGTACGCGTACAGTACGAACATTCATAATTTGTAGAAAACATACTTATTTCGAATTTGTAAAAATACTTTCTTATCTTGTTATCTTTAATAAACAGTAAATAAAACTTGGAGGACGAATTTTCAAATTATGCTTTACTAAATAAACAAACAACGCTCTTAAATTAATTTATTTCTTTGTAACGTACTGTTACGAGCTTGAGGTTCGTGACAATAAAAATTGCCGATAGAATTACCAAAATCTTTAATTCACTTTACACTAATTAAACTTAAAACACTAATAATTAATCACACTGATTCACTTTATTTTGCTCCGAAGCTTCTCTTGTCTCGCCAAATTCAATACTTCCCCGATCGCATCTTGCGGCGCCTTTAAATACACATTATCACCGAAACATCCAGAATATTCAAGTAAATACACGCGTCAATCGACTCGGCGCCGAAAGTTCAAAGTGTCGGGCTTCTAGGAGCTTAGTTCTTCGTTTCGATACTAGATGGCACTGTCGGTTGTAGGATTAGTGATGTCATTTTCTCGAAAGCTCCTCTCGCTCTCGTCTCCAACACTAGATGGCGCTAGTGCCGGGTACATGACGTCAACTTAGGCGCGCAACAGTTCGTTTTTAAGTTCATCGAGTAAGCAAATGTTTTAATACACGCGTCAACGGTACTTGTGTGAACTGAAACAGTGCAGGTACCGTTACCGTAACGTTTTCGTTACTCGGTACTAGATGGCGCACCGTTACTCAGTACCGAATACATACGGTTTGGTACAGCTTTAATCTGTATGTCTTGTACTCATTTGTTACTTAATAATAGAAGACTAAAAATATATTTTTCTTTTCAATTTTATCCAATGTATTTTACGCCATAATGAAAGACATATTTTTTCATTGAAAAAATATTTTTGTATAGTATTAACAAAAGTTATATAGTACGTCTGTCTATGTTAACTATGACTGAATCATTGGTCTAGTGCTCGTACACGTGACTGCTAATCTTGTGGTAACAGATTCAATTCAGTATTGTTTAAAATAAATTAGGTTAAGGTCTTTCTGTCACGAAGTTGACGATTTTACCCCATGCGTAAGAAATAGAGAGTGTACCTGTGATTGCGCATACGCTCGTGGGCTATAATCCTGAGCTGTTATAAACTAAATCGGTCCGGTGGCCATTTTTACTATTGTTATAACTGAAATCACAATACTCGCATTTAAGACCACCATTTTTATGTTAAGCAAAATAAATAAAACTGTATCCAGCGAAGCAAAATACCTTTGCATCAGTTCATTTGCAAAAGTCCCGTAATAGCTTCCATTAAACACCTGGTCGCGCAGTCAAATGGCTTCCGGTGGTGGTCTCTAATCTCACCATCCATTTCCTTTCGACTCGTAGTTACAATTTACTGCAGTATGTGAACTTCAGTAAAGCCAACAGTTAGAATGAACTAATTCAAATTGCTAACAATTCTTTGTAATAACATTCCCAATAACTTGATGTTACTTAATATACTACATTTATTGAAGTAGTAAGTATTGGAATAAAATATTCTAAGGTCAACTACTAGAATTTTTTTTTGAAAAAAAGATTTTACGTAATATAACCATATCACAGTAGTGTGCAAATGATTATTGGACACTAGCGAGTAATTTAGCTCGAGAGAATGATATTCATGAAACGTAAAAATGGGATACTTAAACCTTTCGCACGTTGTTAGGCGGTCTGAAATGGCAGGGTCGGAATAGGAAAGTTTTGTAGAGATTAATTATTAATTCAGGTAACGAGCTAAGCGGTTATATATATATGTATACATCAATACGTAAACATCGAAAATCGGGAATTAAATTTATTAAATTATATATTTATAACTTATATCCTTTGAAATGTTCAATGCCATGGTGGCACTACCATATACTAAATAGAAAAAAAAAAAACAAGTAAAACCTCATTGTACCTACGTTTACACGAACATAACACATTTAAAAAAAAAACTCAGTTGTACGGATTTTATCACTTTACAGCAAACATGCTAAGTCCCCTCCACTCCCGTGACCATGGGTACTGTAATTTTAACACGATGAAATCCGTAAAAATTACTTTCATTTAAAATAAAAAACTCATCACCATCGATACTAGCATTTATTACAAAAAGAACAGTAGTAGTGTTGTTCACTACTACTATTTCTGAACATGGACCTCTCCCATAACAACCACCTTGTCACCTTGCCTTAACCATCACGCTTGGCTGGTGAATTGGAGTTACAGGTCTGGATTTGTGTAAACGAGATGCTATAACGTCATGAATCGGAAGTCAAAAGATTATTCCGGCATTATTCATAGTCGTCATAGCATCGTACGACACCCACGGAATAAAATAGTTTAGTCATGGTTTCTTTTATGCTATCATGTTTTTTATGATTATCGGTCAAAACGAGCACACAGTTCACCTGATAGTAAGTGGATGCTGTGACATTTACATTATCATCGATTAAGAATCAAAATGCAGAATAATTGTTACCACCGAAGGCTAAATTGGAATGCCTAGTTTTGAGTAAAAAGGGTCTCCGGTTCTCTACACTCACCACATAAAACACAACAATAAGCTAGTATTCCGTGAGAGCGTGGTCTCTGCCCGGTCAAGCTGAACTATTCATGCTAAAACCATAACTGCAGCGTTGCTGGTTTTGGTTAAAGCAAACAATATAAATCAGGGGTGCTTAACATTTTGTGTTTGCATTTACTAGTAATGAAAATGTATTTAGCTGAGATTTAATCCTTTTTCATTAACTATTATTACATTTAGTAAGTAATTATAAATTTTATTTTTGTTAACGAAGGTTGCGAAATCGAGTTCGAGTGCCAAAAACTTAATCAAGAATACATTATGCAATTAAATGCTAAATAAAATCGGCTTAGCGATGATATCATATTTCATTTCTTTCCGAGATGTGCAGCACCAAATGTGTTATTAACGTACTAAAAAAACAGATGCTGGAATTTGACCTTTCTACTAATTTCACATATGAAAATAATGAAAGGTAAAAGAAAAAAATGTATATATTGAAAACTCTAGTTACTCATTACCATTACATAGATGGACAAAGTCATGACTAAATGTATTGTCAAAACATTGATGCTAATCACAGACAGAAACAGAAACGTTTTTATTCAATATAAATTATAAATATCATTGAAAGTCACTCTTTTGTTTAATTTATCACACATACACACTAAACCTCTGCTCTGGGAAGAAGCAGCAAAAATGCAGCGAAATATTTGTTGACAAAAAAACGGCTTGCAATCTTGTACACTACAGATTTAACAAAACAAAACAAATAAGAAATAGCTTGGTAGCGATACATTAACGTAAATTTTATCTACAAAAAGCAACTTACATTGCTGGTAAAGTTAATTTAAATAATTCAGCTATCAAATTGCCCAAAAGTTGTCAACCAAACTTGTACTACGAGGATGACATTATTCCGAACACTTCCTCTGAAGTGTTGATAATCTATGATTTATTTTCCCGGATCCGGCATCGTAAATCGTGCCTTGTTTATCTCTATGAAACTAAGACCAAAGCCTAGCTTCATCTTTTAAAATGATTTATACTTAATTGATATAAATACAATTTATTTTGTAAGTTACCACTGTCGACTTAAGTATTTTTAACTAAGTTCAAAAACGAGTGGTTTCTACTTTCTCTGCTATTCGATGGTTTATTTTTGTGTCTGCTCACCGATTTCTCGGAAACCACTAAATCAATTGTAATATTTCTTATCCTATTAACCAGTATATGCTCCAAGTGTTACCTGGTAAAAATAAAAATCCTAATGATGGAAAAAGCGTGAACAGCTTTTGTAATGTAACTATTTAAGAGTAATTTTAGCTGTTAAACTAAATCATTTCTTATATTTACGCGAACACTACACATTGATTAAAACTACTTTTACGGATTTTATCACGTTTAATTTTAATTGTTTTTAATTCCTAGCGTTTCGTGTGCTTTCCAGCACCCATGGTGACGGATGACTGACATCAACGACGTCATTATTAAACCCGGAGTAGCTTCAGCTTTTTTTAAATTGTTGTTAAATTGTTCAAAACGTTGGAAATTAAAAAAAAATAAAACTAAACGCGATAAAATCCGTAAAAGTAGTTTTAATCAATAAATCTGTAATATTCTTTAGTCCACTCAAAATAGTAAAAAAAACTACAAGAATTAAAAAGAAAAAAAAATAATTTACCATATAATAGTTTTTAAAATATTTCAATAATAATAATATTTCAATTCTAAAATATTAAAATACTGTTTTCTTGCATTTAGAAGTTAAATTGAGTTTTCTTCTTGTAATTGCTCGTTGACTAAGGATAGAGGGATTAGCTCTTTATCTCTCGAAATGACGTCCTTGTAGAAAGAGTCTTCCGATCTCGCCAGGATAACGGGGGCTACACATTTTTTATATGATAGGGTGACAAACGAGCACACAGTCCACCTGATGGTAAGTAGTTGCTGTGGCCCATAGACATCTACATCTATCTTCGATTACGAATCAAAATGTAGATGCGTTGTCATCCGTGAGGACGTAGATGGCATGCCGTTTCCAGTAAAAAGGGTCTCCGGTTCTCTACACTCACCATACGAAACACAGTAGCAATAAGCCACTATTTGACGCTGGTATTCTGTGAGAGCGTGGTCCTTCCTCGGCCGAGCCGACCCATTCGTGCTGCAACTATACTACTAATACAACTGCAGCATGGCTCTACCACTTATAAAAATACACATTTTACGATTATGCATGGTGAACGCGCTTAGCAACCCACACCCACCATGTTTCCACGGCAAATACAGTCTCATTAGCGAAAATCTTGGATGGTGCATCATATGGGACGTCATGGTAGTGCAGACTTTTTTATCCATGGGCGTAAGTTCAGTTTAAATTCACCTGAATATGGCAAAAGGTGTAAGGACAGGTGTGACCAAACCATTATATTTGTGTGTCTTATTCATACCCGACAAAAGGCTGTTAATCACTTTGATCATGCGTGCATAAAGTAGATCGTAAGCTGATTATTTCATATCCGCCTTGTCGATACCTATATTTTGTGACATACCCAGATATCGTTATGTTTCAGCCTCGGAATGGGTCCTTATGTTGATGGGCATAGATAAGTCCATGCCCTCAGAATTCACTATCTTACCCATCTTCACATGGAGGACCGCACACTTATCCGTCCCCAGCTCTATTCTAATATAGTTGCTAAAATCACAAATGTTTAGCAATTCCACAAGATGGAAGTGACGGAAGCCTTCCGGAGTCCTCCAGTAAGATACTGAGAGGGTTCATTAAGAGGCAGAACCAGATTGGACTCAAACAGCCTCCCTACGTACTCTTTCTTATTCTTATGTGGTTCTCCGTAGCTTTACCTAGATGACAAAGGATCGTCCTCCATTGCCCCATACATTGAACGAGGAAGTATCTTACAGTATATTCAACCTTGTTTACAGTACATTCAGCCATGTATGAGGCACCGAGTCGAATGCCTTTCTGTAGTCTATCCAGGCGGCGGAGTAGTCCGATGGTTAAACTTAGCCACTATGCAACCGAGTAAATGAGGAACGGTTTCATGGTTCCACGACCACCGCCCCGACATCCATTTCGAATGAGAGACATTACCTGATTAGAGTACAGGTGTCGAGTAAATTTTGAGTCTGTGATATTCTGGTCTCTAGGAGCCAAATGAGTGATCCCAGTAGTGAAGAGGATAAGTCGTCTTTTGGATCTGTCAGGCGAGCGCAGTGTGAAACACCATAAGCCCCTTCTTCCAGTAGTGATGCAGGCCGTCAAATCTCGGACTTTTTCAGTTCGAGGCCCTACAGACCGCCTAGATACATTTTCTGGCGTTATGATAAGGAGGTTCATGGGAAACATTCGCCACATCTTCCATCGAAGGGGCTAGTTCGGCATCATCAAATATTTACGAGCGCATGATGTACCGATCTCAATCTGTCAGGGTTTGCTCTATGACGGGAACAGACGGCGCCAGCTCAGCAAAAAAGCGATGCATCCGAGCCCGATTCACTATCTCTAGTCTCTTCCCCCTTTTGCCCTATAGTACGCCTGCAACGCGTTTGTGTTCATATTTTTTTCCAACGCATCCGAGAGTACCCTGCTGACAACAAGCCATGCAGTGGTGCGAGGGGCTGCTAGGTAATTGTGCAGCACTTTGCGCTCGGCTGGCTGTCCACTAGCTCCAGACGCGCTCCGGCGACCTCCAGGTGGCGGCCTTATACTCTGTCTTTTATTTATACATAATCCATCATATAGGCGTGAATTGATGTGAGACGCCCAGACCTGGCACCAATTCCTTGTGCAGCCATAAGTACAAACGGGTCTTTGCACCCTCAATTCTGCCGAAGCATGGCACTCACACTTTATGACAAAGCGCTAACTGACTGCGCCGACTTAGCAGTTTTGTCACTTAATTGTTACGACAGCGGGCGACGGGGTCGTCACTTCTCTACGCCCTATAAAACTACTATTATTATTATTTGATAAGTAAGAGACTGACACTTAACTGACACGCGCACTGCTTCACCATTTTTTACTTAATGATAAGCACTAGAGATAACCCATCACAACTACTCGTCAACAAAATGATTTGCTACATTGTTCGTCATATGTACAGCACAGGAGTGGAATAAGCTGCCAGCATCTGTCTTACCATCCGATTCCAATGTAGGTTTTTTTTTATAGGTTAGGGTGACAAACGAGCACACAGTCCACCTGATGGTAAGTGGTTGCTGTGGCCCATAGACATCTACATCTATCCTCGATTACGAATCAAAATGCAGATGCGTTGTCACCCGTGAGGACTAAGATGGAATGCCTCGTTTCCAGTAAAAAGGGTCACCGGTTCTCTACACTCACCATACGAAATACAGCAGCATTAAGCTACTATTTCACGCTGGTATTCTGTGAGAGCGTGGTCCTTCCCCGGTCGAGCCGACCCATTCGTGCTACAACTATACTACTAATATAACTGCAGCATGGCTCTACCACGTAAAAATATAGAAATAGGTCTAAAATAGTAAAAAATGATGTACGGTACCTACACACATAGCTTATTCCCATCCATTTATTTCCATTTTTTTAAGTAACGAACGAACTTAGAATCTACCTGATGGTAAGTTGCAATTGTAGCCCATTGACACCTACAACCAACTTTACACAAGGCTACAGATTCACCTCTGTGGACTAAGATGGAATGCCTATCAGCCTGTAATTATACTATCCCCCTCAGTCCTTCAGATCACAATAAAGTAGTATGAGTACTGTTATTTTTCAGCAGAAATATATAAGAGGATGGCACATATACCATGATGGATGGATGGATCCTACCACCTTTACCTTACCTAATGGTAAATAAATGATACGACCTATAGACAAACGCGTACATCTATCCTCTTTTAAGGATCAAAATACAAATACATTGTCATCCCCGATGTGTAAGATGGCACACCTTTTAAGCTACTGTATATTTTTACAATCTCTCTAAAATACACTTATGAAATAATAATGATTTTATGCTTTGAATAGCCTATATGAAATTTCTATATTTATCTCATATTCTAATCATATTAAGTATATAGTCGAACTTGATCAAGCTATTGTCTGTTTAAGTTATGCCGAAAATATTGAAGCATTAATTTTGAAATAAATGTATGGTAAAGTTGAGGATTAATGTTAAGTATTATGTTAGACGAAAACACGATTCCGTAAAATTTTCTCGATAAAAAAATCCAAAGTTACCTCCAAACTGAACAATAAACCGCTGGTATTCATAAAATACTTTAAATAAGATCATGAAACTTTGCATACTAGCTGAAATAACTATAAAGCTAGGTTTATGTTTTTTTATAAAAATAAAATAAAAATAAGAAGCGACTGAGTTGGCGTAATTCTTAATTACGGGCATAAATATGATAAACCTAATGAAATAGTATATAACGACCAATCTATTTACAGTATTAGTGATTACAAACATGTCGCTACATAGCAAACGACGCGCGGGGGAAGTAGGGTGGAAATTAGAATTTGAGCTGAGTTACTATATCCCCTTATTGAAATTCATCTGATTTTTTGTTCACGGTAAGTTACGTTACGTTACGTTAAATTTTCCTACATATTAAAAACATTTTGAGCCCATTATGAACACAAGATCCCATATCGTGTGCCGATGTTCAAACCGGACGATATGAATAAACAAACAGTTCCTAGTAAGGTCAGTGCCACACGTGCAACTGAGGCATAAAACGCGAACGTGAGCAGCGGTAATTGCTATAAACGATCGCGTGATTGTAAAACGCACGTCGCGTAGTTGACAATACCTAGGTAATGACAATACAATTCGACATTGTCAGATACAATTTACATTTAGTACGTGTTCACGTGCGTCTAAAGAAACTCATTTGAATGTAATTTCAGGAGGAATTTCTTTTGCATTCATTAAGTTCGATGTTTTACGCATTTATTCTTTTTCTAAGTAGCCATTACATTAAATGTACTAGGAAATAAGTTTTTCTTCTGAATTTGATTAGCAGTTCCATCTAACGTTTGTAATGTATATTAATTTTAAAATATTCATTCGTCAAGTATATAACAGTTATGATAAAATAAACATATATATATATATATATATATATATATATATATATATATATATATATATATATATATAACTAACTATATATATATATATATATATATATATATATATGTTTATTTTATCATAACTGGTTACGTGGTAGAGCCATGCTGCAGTTATATTAGTAGTATAGTTGTAGCACGAATGGGTCGGCTCGACCGGGGGAAGGACCACGCTCTCACAGAATACCAGCGTGAAATAGTAGCTTAATGCTGCTGTATTTCGTATGGTGAGTGTAGAGAACCGGAGACCCTTTTTACTGGAAACGAGGCATTCCATCTTAGTCCTCACGGGTGACAACGCATCTGCATTTTGATTTTTAATGGAAGATAGATGTAGATGTCTATGGGCCACAGCAACCACTTACCATCAGGTGGACTGTATATATATATATATATATATATATATATATATATATCATCATCATCATCATCATCATCATCACAGCCTTTCACAAGTCCACTGCTGAACATAGGCCTCCCCCAAGTAATGCCACAAAGCACGGTCCTGAGCCACCTGCATCCATCGACTTCCTGCATATCTTACCAGGTCGTCACTCCATCTAGTGGGGGGTCGCCCTACACTACGCCTATCGGTACGAGGCTGCTACTCGAGAAACTTTCTTCCCCATCGGTTATCGGTTCTTCGAGCTATATGGCCGGCCCATTGCCACGTCAGCTTACTAATCCGTTGGGCTATGTTAGTCACTCTGGTTTTGCTGCGGATATCCTCATTTCTGAGTCTATCACGCAGAGAAACTCCGAGCATAGCCCCCTCCATAGCTCGCTGAGTGACCTTGAGCGTCCTCATACGGCCAGCAGTGAAGGACCACGTCTCTGATCCGTAAGTCATCACTGGCAACACGCACTGGTTGTACACTTTAGTTTTCAGAGATTGAGGTATACCTGACGAGAAGATGTGTCGTAATTTCCCGAACGCTGCCCAGCCGAGTTGAATCCGTCGATTGACCTCTCAGTCGAAGTTGGACTTACCTAGTCGTAATATTTGTCCCAGGTAAACGTACTCATCAACAACTTCGAGCATAGTGCTCCCAACAACTACCGGCATAGGTGTGACATGGAAATTAAACATGATCTTTGTTTTGTCCATGTTCATCTTAAGACCTATCCGTTGGGAGGCACTATTGATGTCATTGAGCATAGTGCTTAAGTCCTCCAGCGATTCTGCCATAAGGACTATATCGTCGGCAAATCGAAGGTGAGTGATGTACTCGCCATTGATATTAATACCGTATCCTTTCCAGTCCAGTAGCTTGAAAACGTCTTCCAAAGCAGCGGTGAAGAGTTTCGGGGATATAACGCCACCCTGTCTTACACCTCTCTGCAGTTGGATAGGTTTTGAGCTCTGGTTCTGTACTCGGATAGCCATCGTAGCCCTACTGTACAAACAGTTCAGCATTTTGATATACCGACAGTCAACTTGGCACCGCTGAAGGGACTGCAGCACCGCCCAAATTTCGACGGAATCAAACGCTTTCTCATAGTCCACATACGCCAGGCAAAGTGGCAAATTGTACTCTTCAGTCTTCTGTACAATCTGCCGCAGGGTATGTATGTGGTCTATGGTACTGAAGCCTTTTCGGAAACCGGCTTGTTCGGGAGGCTGGAAGTCGTCGAGTCTGAGTGCGAGACGATTCGTAATGACTCTCGAAAACAGCACGTAGACGCGGCTCAGAAGGGAAATCGGTCTGTAGTTCTTCAAGAGAGCGTTGTCGCCTTTCTTAAAGAACAAGACTACCGCACTTCTGCTCCACGCCTCTGGAGTAGTGCCACCATGGAGGGTGGAATTGAAGAGCTTCTGAAGGACTTCAAGTACCGGTGTTCCACCCGCTTTCAGAAGATCCGCTGTAATTCCATCCTCGCCTGGGGCCCTGCCGTTTTTAAGGTGCTGGAGAGCCATTCTAATCTCGCTTAGACTGACGTCCGGGATATCATCGGAATAGTGTCGGATAAGACTTGCTCTTGGATCGTTACTCACACTTGCGTGTGGCTCCAACGATGATGTGTACAGCTGCCCATAGAACCTCTCAATCTCACTCAAAATCTCAGGTGTCCCGGAAACGATGCTGCCACACTCAGTCTTCAGCCTTGACAGTTGGCTCTTACGGGCAGACAGATCTCTGGCAAAGACTTTGGAGCCCTGGTTCCGCTCGATCGCTTCTTTAATACGAGCAGTATTAAAGTTGCGTAAGTCTCGCCGCATGCATTTGGAGATCTGTCTGTTCAGTTGCCTGTATGCTGTCAAATCTGTTGACGATTGCAGCCTCATCTCCCGTCTAAAAGCCATGAGATTAAGAGTGTGATCGGAGAGTTTTTGTGTTCTTCTGCGGCGGGTCTTGCAGAACTTAGCTCCGAACGCATGGACAGTTTTCACGAGCTATATATATATATATATATATATATATATATATATATATATATATATATATATGCAGATTATGGCTGCAGTGCGAACGGATCGGCTCGGCTCGGCAAATGTTAACTGACGAAAACTGGAGACTATTTTACGTGTAACAAGGTGTATCTTCGATGGGTACCACATATAAGCAATAAATGAAACCACATACTTGTTATCGTCTTTGCTGATGATATACAAAAAATTAAAGAAATCAGTCCAGTAATTGAGTCAAAAAGTAGCGAATTTAGCACAAATTTAAAACGCTATGTACTTTCTGACCTAAAAAAATAGTGGTGGTGGGGTTAATGCTAATGCTTAACGCCCTTCTTACTGGAAACGAGGCATTCCATCTTAGTCCACACGGGTGACAACGCGTAGCTGCATTTTGATTCGTTATCGAGGATAAATGTAGATGTATATGGGCCACAGCAACCACTTACCATCAGGTGAACTGTTGTCTCGTTTGTCACCCTAAACTATAAAAAATTGATGAGTTTAATGAAATATTATAATATATAAATTTAATTTTAATAATATATAAATTTAATGAAATAATTAAAACGACAACTACTACTCTCTATTCTCTCAAATATTTTGTTTACGTGAGATGAATATAGGTAATCCATGAGCAAATATTTGACCGACAATCCAATAATAAACTATTCGATGCGATCGGTTGACCACCTTCCTTGCAATGCGAAAGTCGCTAGAATGTTATAACGCTATTAGACAAATTCATAAAATTAATGTTTATTAAAATGTAATAAAATATTTTAAAATAATTTTTATTTTGACAAAAATTTCTCCATTAAATTTATACGTAGTAGAGCGACGTTGCAGCCATATTACGGTTTTAGCATGAATGGGTCGCTTCGATCGGGGTAGACTCTTACTATATTATACGTTTCATTCACTTTTGATTACGTAAAAGGTTTGCATCAATCGTCACGCTTGGAAGATGATTTAAAAATATTACTTGATATTTTGCGCCTTTGACACTGAACTGTCGCTGTTCTAGGTTAGGTTAGACTAAACAACGCGTGACTTTGTGGCCTTGAAAGGAAAAGGGAAGATCTCCCCGCCGGGCAAATTGTTATGCCCGGGGAGTGGCCAACACTCCGTATGATAGTTCGGAGAAGTTCTATATAATATACTGTTTATGATTCGGAATGTTGATAGCGCGATTTAGGCTTCGGTGTGTTTTCGCTTGTGGCGCGACGACAGCGCCGCTACAACTTTATTCCGTACAATAGACGGTCTCCAAGTTACAAGAGCTGGGGTCAGAAGCTCTCCGTCATCCGCAGTACTTATCAAACCTTACGCCTACAGACTTCCACTTTTTCAGAATTTGGATAACTTTTAGAGGCAGTACAAAATACCTTTGAAGAATTTCTTATCTCCAACCCAGCTGATTTCTTTTAGAAGGACATCATTAAACTGCCAATACGTTTACAAAGCTGCGTCAATATCACTGTTGATTACTTTGAGTTGATAGAAATTAAAAAATATACAAAAAATACATTAACTTATTTCATAAAAAACGGCAAATTTGTTGGTAAAGACCTACTATAAATTATAAGGTGACATATGAGGGACTTATTATGTAGAGCAGTGGACTTGGACAGGCTGTGATTGTGATGATGATGATGATGACAATGATGGTGATAATGATGATAAAACTTATCTAGAAAATGTAACTGTCCGGTAAAATCCTAAACTAAACGACACAAATTATTAAAAAAAAAACAAAGGGATTTTATAAAAGTAAAGTAACGTAAAGTTACAGCCTCTATACGTCCCACTGCTGGGCACAAGCCTCCTCTCATTTCTGAGAGGGTATTAGGGCAAGGAAGTGTCCGCCACGCTGCCCCAATGCGTGTTGGCATGCAGGTTTCCTCACGATGTTTTCCTTCACCGCCGAGCACGTGGTAAATCAGCACTTAAAATTGCAATTAACAATTTCATTGGTGCCGGCGGGGATCGAACCCCGGTTTGTTCGCGTACTGTGAAATTTACAGCGAGCGCTATCCATCTGAGCTACCACGGCTCGAAGGGATTTTATATATTATTGTAATTAATACTATTCATAAACTACCTTCTACGTGATAGAACCACGCGTATAATACGATAGCAGCACAAATGAATCGGCTGGATTTTGTACGTGGTAGAGCCATGCTGCAGTTATATTAGTAGTATATTGTAGCACGAATAGTTCGGCTCGACCGGGGGAGGACCACGCTCTCACAGTAGATTAATGCTGTTGTGTTTTGAATAGTGAGTGTAGAGAACCGGAGATCCTTATTACTGGAAACGCGGCTTTCCATTTTAGTTCACACGGGTGACAACGCATCTGCATTTTGATTCGTAATCGAGGATACATGTAGATGTCTATGGGCCACAGCACCCACTTACCATCAGGTAGACTGTGTGCTCTTTTGTCACTCTATTCTATAAGAAAAGGATGAATTATATTAAAATAACAACTACTACTCTCTATTTTCTCAAATATTTTGTTTACGTGAGATGAATACAGATAATCGATGAGCAAATATTTGACCGACAATCCAGTAAGAAATTATTCAATGCGGTCGGTTGACCAACTTCCCTTGCAATGCAGAAATCGCTAGAATGTTTTGTTTATTAAAATGTAATAAAATATTTTAAAATTATTACTATTTTGAAAAAAAAAATCTCCATTAAATTTACACGTGGTAGAGCGACGCAGCAGCCATATCACGGTTCTAGCATGAATGGGCCGCCTCGATCGGGGTAAACCACACTCTTACTAAATATCAGCATAAAATAGCAGCTTAATGTTGCTATGGTTCGTGTAGTGAGTGTAGAGAACCAGAGACCCTTTTTACTGGAAAATAAGCAATGTATCTTAGTCCTCAGTTGTTACAACGCGTCTGCATTTTGATTCTTAATCGAGGATTAATGTCATTACAGCATCTATTCACCATCAGGTGGACTGTGTGCTCGTTTGTTACCCACATTCTATAATCAAAAAAATAAAACAAAATATATGTATGACAGACAACCGTGCTTCTCTATTGCATTTAGTATTTCTCAAGTTTTTTTAAATATTTTTTTCATGCTTTCAAGTTTTTTGTCGATATTTTATTTCACCGCCGCACACATGGTGACTCGGCACTAAAAATTGTAATTAATATTGGTGTCACTGGAGACCGAACCTGGTTTGCTAACACACTGTCATTTTTTTTGAGAATACTTAGCCCTTACCTCGATTACGTTAACTAATAGAGCCGCACATAGCTATTATAACGACAGTATTTTTTAGAGCTTGCAACTGCGATGGTTCATTATACGCGTATAATTCAATATCTTATTGAACTCGAAAATTTTAGTTTGGATTTTCCACTAATGATATTGACATGGTACCATTAGTGATGACGTTTTAAATAAAATATCATGTTTCAGGCAACACTGATATATATTTCCAGGACAAAATAATTACTAGTGGTATACAACATATTTTCATAACAGATAAACACTACACACGGACTCCTGACAATAATTAATGTTTGATGTGGCCCATAGAACACTTATCATTATCCTCAATTAAGAACCAATATTTAAAATTATTGTCACTACTGAGCATTAAGATACTTTTTTTACCAGTAAAAAGATCGCCCTTTTTCTACTCTTAACACATGAAAAATAAGAGCGGTATTATGCTACTTCACGTTAGTATTTTGTGCAAGCTTTGATTAAGTCGATCCAATCGTGACGCGGCTATAATAAACTACATCGTGACTCTACTACGAATAAATGACTAAACTATCCCATAAAATAACAGATGACTTATTACGTCTCTTAGATGTTTGCTTTTTTTTTAAAGTTAATTAACAACGAACTTACAGTCCACCTAATAGTAAATTTCTACGGCAGTCATTGGACACATACACAAAAATTTAAACAAAGGCTACAGATGCGTTGTCACCTCTGAGAACTAAGATGTAATGCCTATCAACCAGTAGTTATAAAGGCTCTGTACCTTTCTTGAGGGCGGTACTCTCCCAGACAAAGTCCTTTGTAGAAAAGGTACCCTACCATCTAGTATTATTAAATTTTCAACACATACGATTCCCACGTCTTCGTTCAATTTTGATTATGTAAACCGGTTATTGAAGTTGGAAGCTTTGATGTAAAAAAAGCTTACTAGTACATACACGAGATAAACATTAGTTATATGGTTAACTCAGTCTCGTTCTCGACACTGACCCGAGTGTACACGCGCAGGAAATTCCTTACGCGGCGCGCTCGCGCAATCTATTGATATACTTACATATTGGTAATTGTTAAATACGCGTCAAAATGGAGTGTCAAAATGGAGTGTCGAAAAAAGGATCACACTTCATTTGCCAAGGACCGTGTCAGGAACTTTTCATAGAGGTTGTGTTAAGGGTCTTTTGGCGGATATAAAAAATGGGAGGAATCGGATCTATTGTAATAACTATGAAGACGATGGATCTGAAGAAGAAGAACAGCAAGAATATTCACAGGACTACACTAAAATTCTCAAGGACATACAGCTAAAAGTATCTGCCATTCCCCGGATCAAAAAACAACTTGATTCAATTACGCAAAGTTTGAGTATGCTTTCCGATAAGTATGATACATTGATAGTTGAACATGAACAATCAAAAGATAAAATACATAAGCTTGAGAAAACTGTCGCTGATGTCAACAACAAATACGTCTATTTGCAAAAACAAAACACCGCCCTCGAACAAAAATTACACGAATTTGAGCAGGTATCTCGTAAACACAATATCGAGATTATAGGCGTTGAACAGCTTCCCGGTGAAAATGTCACTGAGATTGTTTCAAAAATAGGCGATATTATCAATGTGAGCAGTTCGGATATAGAATGGGCTAGACGTACTCGATCACTAAAAGAAAGCAAAAAAACCACCGCCAATTATCGTTGGCTTTAAGACTACAGGTACCAGGTCGAGGGACAGCTGGCTTGCTCAGCGTCGCAACTTATCAGACACGAAGAGTAATATGATTACAAATGGTGCGGCTTTGAATAAAATCTACATAAATGAAGACTACATAATTTCCATAAGCATGATTGCGGAGAAGTTTTTGGCCAAAAACCAGAAAGTTTTTTGTGCGTTCATGGACTTGGAAAAGGCTTATGACAGAGTGGACAGGAATGTGTTATGGCAAACACTGAACTCATATGGGTTGAGCGCTGGTTTGATACAGGCATTAAAGTCTCTTAATAGGGACTCTAGTGCTTGTGTCAGGATCAATGGGGTCTACTCGGACTGGTTTGGCATCCAAAAAGGTGTCAGACAGGGCTGTGTAGCTTCCCCTTGGCTGTTCAACCTATTTATGGACAGGTGTTTGCAAACTTTGAAAGATGAAGAATGTGGGTTAAGAATGGGCGAGTTAACCGTCAAATGCCTTTTGTATGCCGATGATCAAGTCATATTTGCGTCATCGGCGGCTGAGTTGCAAATGATGGTTACATTAATGAACTGGGAATTAAAAGAAAGGGGAATGAAAGTGAACGCAAGTAAGACGAAGGTGATGGTTTTTGAAAGAGAAGAAAGAAAAAACGGTATGTGAAATAAGAGTAGAAGGAGAGTTAATTGAGCAAGTGGATGAGTTTGTGTATTTGGGATGTGTATTTAGCAGGGATGGTAGATATGATAGGGATATAGAACGACGAGTAAATGCAGGGAATAGAGTGAATGGGGCACTACACTCTATTGTGAAGAACCAGAATGTGTCAAAAAAGGCACGTATGGTAATTCATAATGCTGTGTTAGTCCCTACTTTAATGTATGGTAGTGAAAGCTGGGTGTGGCAGATGAAGCACGAAAGTAGAATAAATGCTGTAGAAATGCGGTCTTTAAGGCGTATGCTAGAGTTGAATCTGAATGACACGGTGAGAAATTGCGTGATAAGAGATAAATTTGGTATGCAAGATGATGTTGTGACCAGGATTAAGAAAGGAATGCTTCGGTGGTTTGGTCATGTAGAAAGAATGAACGAGGAAAGAGTGACAAAGCAAATTTACATGGCAGATGTGAACGGCCGAGTCGGCAAGGGACGCTCTAGAAAAAAGTTTATCGACCAAATTGGCGATATTTTGAAAAGGGGCCACGTTAGAAGTACCCTTAACCGACGAGCATGTATGCGTAGATATATGGATGTAAAGGAGGCGAAAGAGGTATCTCAGGATCGTTCCAAATGGAAGTCCGTAGTCTCTGCCTACCCCTCTGGGTGACAGGCGTGAGTGTTTATATATATATATATATATATATATATATATATATATATATATATAATGAAGACTTGACCAAGACAACACGAACCCTACTATGGTGTACTAAGAAACAACTTCAAGGTATTTATAAATACATAAGGGTCTCGAACGGAAAAATTCTAGTCAAAAATGTGAAGGTGAAAAAGCAGTATGCGTGCGAGCTGAAAGTGACATTTGTGATCTACTTAACAAAAAAGTGAAAATATTACTAACTGCAGTGCTTATAGTGTTTATTTTTCATATAAATTCACGGACATAAGCAATATTGACTCCATATTACGCGATGAATCTGTAAGTTATACGTGTCTTGATAGCATAAATACGTGGCTGCAACAAGTGCACAATGTCAAGGACTTACGTTTATTACATGTGAATATACGATCTTTAAAAAACATTTTAATGAATTCCTAGTTACTCGCGGTAGTAATTTGAGCCAATTGGATATAATTGTGTCTGAACCAAACATTAATTATTCTGTATTATCTTTCTACAAAATCCCTGGATTCAAAGTAAATATTTATACCCGACAAGGACGTAACGGCGGAGGTGTACTTGTGTATTCCCGGGCGAAGCTCACTGCGCATGTAAGCAAAACGGCTGAGCTCGCGAGTAGTGTTATGCGCTCGGCGGAGTGCGTTTCCATTACACTCAACATTAATGGGACCATATTTATTTAATTTCTATTTATAGGCCGCCTCGTTTCCGCAACCAAGACAGAATTCGTTATTTTATTGTTGAATTAAGAAATTTATTTAGCAAATTACCTAAGCACTCAAAAGTAACATTCTGTGGTGACATAAATATCGATCTTTTAAAATATCAGGATAACAATGTCAAATTGTATGAAAATATAATGACGGAATATGGTTTCGCCAGGTGCATATGCGATGTAACACGAAGGGAAATAGTCATGGGTAACATTGTAGAATCGTGTTTGGACCATATAAATAAGGGCACCTGTTGTAAACCAAATATATTATAAAAACTATTGGCGCCATCTACCCTTACCATTTGTAAAGCGCCATCTATGGCTCCTCTTTACTTACCTAACTGGAACAAACAGTTCACATAGAGAACCATAGATGGCGCTACATCCGTGCTGCTTACTTTAGCGACACGGAAAGGCGGCCATTCCATTACATTATCACATTGAAATTAAAAAGCTTGTTACAAAGGTGCGCGAGAGCAAATACACTTACCAAACCAAAACGTCTCCAGTGTTTCCTTCATAACAAAGTACCAAACAGCACCTTTGTCATTAGTTGAATCAGCTGTAATACAACATAAGATATCTGACTATTACTATGTATTGGCAGCGATACAATGGAAACGCGCTCCTTCCGCGAGTCATGTCACCCACTCCAATAGTCGTACGCCTATGCGACCTGTCAATAGATGCGTTCTGAATAATCGTTTAGTTAGAGAAAAATTACTATTAACAGATTTTGATCATTTGTTGAATACTGAGTGCCCAGTTGAGTTGTACGAAACTTTTTCTAGTATTTTTACTAATATATACAATGAATGTTAAAAATCGCAAACGGTTGGGATAAATAAAAGTGTTAGAAATAAAGGATGGATAAGTGAAAATTTACAAGGGAGTATTTTAAAAAGAGATAGGTTATTTGTTGTATGGTGCAATGAACCAAAAAATGTGATAAAGAGATTAAATTATACTAAATATATAAATAAGGCTATTTTTAAATGTAAAATGAAATATGATAAACAAAGTATACTATACGTATAGTAGACTGTTACAAAAATATAAAGAAATTATGGGATAAGATAAATAGTTTACTGGATAATGAAAGTAAATCACTAGACGACTTAATACTTTCTAATATGCGAAACCAAGGTAGTGTAAAAGAAATTTGTGATAAGTTTGCTTTTTAAGTGAAGTCGACCTCATAAGGCACACATGTACGGTAAAATGGTTAATAAGGGACAATTACGTGGATAGACCTGATGTATGTATGAGATGGCAACCGGTCTGTAGTGGAGAAGTCAAACGTGTTATTAATCAATTAGATAAAAATAAATCGCCGGGAACTGATCTCGAAGCGATGTCAGATTAAAGTTCGTTGTTGACAAAATAAGTCCTGTCATAGCTAATATAGTTAACTTGTCGGTAAAGCACCATAGATATCCGAATAAATTAAAAGAAGAAAGAATTCGTCCAGTCCATAAAAAGGATGATCGTAATTTTTTTTCAAACTATAGACCAATTGCTATATTATCTAGTATTGATAAAACTATTCAGAAATGTATAACAAATCAACTTGAATTTTATTTACTAAAAAATAACATGTTAAATGAACGTCAACACGGTTTTCAAAGGGGAAAAAGTACGAATACATTATTATCAAAATTTACTGACGAAATTAACTCATATTTAGGAGATAAAAAATTTTTCGTTGCTATTTTTTACGATTTCAAAAAAGCATTTGATACCTTAGGAACAGAAACACTTAAATGGAATGGATGAATGTGGCGTGGGACAACCGTTAAACCAGTGGTTCCGTGACTATCTTGCATCACGCATTTTCCGTGTAAAGGTTGGTGACACGTTTAGTGAGGCGACTGAGGTGAGGTGCGGGGTGCCACAAGGCTCGGGATGTGGGCCTATTTGCTACTTACTGCATGTTAACAGCTTATGTGACATACTCAGCATAGCTCTGCATACATGTTCGCAGATGACCTATGTACATTACGTGCTGGCACTTATCTCACGGAGACATGTCACCTATTACAGCAAGACATAGACTCAGTAATTAAATGGTCCCATGATAATGGTATCGTCTTAAACTCAGATAAAACCAAGTATCTCATCATTCAGTCGCCTTATCTACGTCCTACTGACTTGTCTCTTCAAATGTATACTCATAACTTTGAGTGCCTCCATAATGGTCTAAATAATTGTCGATGTGAGCCTATTGAAAAAGTCGATTGTGTAACCTACCTCGGTGTTAAAGTTGATACTAACTTCTCGTGGTCCAGCCATGTAGATTATGTATTTAATAAGTTAAGATTACTTCCAAGCAAATTTTATCACTTAAGTTTTAAAGTTCCTTCTGCTACGTTAAAATGCTTATATTTTTCATTGGTAGATTCGATTTTGGGATACGCTCTTGACAGTTATGGTCTTACATTTAAAACTTACATTAATAAGCTTGAAGCATTACAAATTAGATTTTTAAAGTTACTTGTTAATAAAAAAAACTAAAGCTATTTGTAGAGGCGATTGCACAAAACTATTTAAAATCTGCAGAATACTCCTAATTAGTTTAAAACATAAATATTTACTTGCCATAAACATTCAATAGTTTGCCTGAGGACACGACGTGAACCAGTAAAAACATATTTAAAAATAAATTAAAGAAATATTTATTGGCAAGTCTCAGTGCTTAGCATTAATATTATATATCATGTAAATGAGACTCAAATGTTCCTGCAGACAAACTGTGTAAGCAGTTTTGTGGGAATATGTATATTTAAAAACTAAATTTTGTATTTTTATTAGTAAAAAAATTAAAAAAAAAATAACCCTTAAGTTCTTCAGTATCGTGTAATAAAGATAATGCCAGAAAGAGTCAGATTCGACGAAAGTCATCTTAATTGTCTCTATCGGACCCTGAATTGCAGTGCTGGACGTGGATCTCTCGTCACTTTGAGCAGTGAGTTTGCATCAACCGTCACTCTTGG